>JAAGEH010000049.1:4246430-4296153 GCA_011751065.1 Lasiurus cinereus
TTCTTCTTCTTCTTCTTCTTCTTCTTCTTCTTCTCAGGATTCATAAGATTATCTCACTTTATTTCTTAATATAACTGTAATTGACATTGAAAATAATTTAAATATATTTTATTGATATTTTTCTTACAAGTGACTTAGTTATAGAGGTATTTTTTTTCTATTAAGAGTTTTTAATATGTTACAACTCCTCTTGAAAAATAAAACTTTTCTTGTGACACTAGTTTTATTCCAGACTGACATGAATTAAGAAAAACAGGTTATTTACAAAATTAAGATGAAGCCCTAACTGGTTTGACTCAGTGAATAGAGTATCAGTCTGCTGACTCAAGGGTCCCAGGTTCAATGCTGGTCAAGGGTATGTACCTTGGTTGTTGGCACATCCCTGGTAGGGAGTATGCAGGAGGCGACTGATCGATGTTTCTCTCTCATCGATGTTTCTGGCTTTCTATCCCTCTCCCTTCCTCTATGTAAAAAATCAATAAAATATAAAAAAAATTAAGATGACTATACTAGGACCGATTTTACATTTGACAAGTAGTCTAAGTAAATTGGGAATCATGTATTGCTCTCACTATTTAGTTGCTCTCATGAGTCATTCACCTTTCAGAGCTGATTTCAACTGTTCCTTGCCAGCTGTCCAATACTCAGCCCTCAGCCATAACCATCAGATACTTGACCCAGTGAAAATGTCATATATTCTGAGCTGTAAAGATAAATTAAGAAATGCCAAATGAATACATAATCATTTTTGATTATTATCATTATCAAAATAATTTTTAGAACATATTCAAAATTATAACTTTCTTGGAATTTTCTTAATTTCTATGTTTTAAATTTTAGATGTAGATTAAAAATATAGAAAAATAACAGGATGTAAACAAACATACCTACCACTAAGCCTTAAAAAGCGAGTTACTACTAACTGACTGACATTTATCCGAAGCACTATTTTTTTCTTGGGGGGTGGGAGGTGGGATATTAGTGAATTACAAAATTATTAATGAAAAATAATTGAAATATGTTGCCAAACTGTGAGTGCAGTTATTTTTATTGGTGAAAATGAGTTATTTTTGTGGTGCTGAGAGAAGATAATTTCAAAAGGCACACATGTGGAGAAGTTTAAACATGATGGCAAGATTCATTTGGAGTTAAAGTAACCAACATTCCTTTGAGGACATAGATGTCTGTTAATTCCATTCAAACTATCCAATCCAATTTTCTGAATTTTCCCTGGCCTGAGTCAGACTCTCCTCTTATCAAAACCTTTCCCCAGGCCTCCTGGGATTCCTCGCCCTCTGTCTGATCTAAGTATCTTTCCAGTTTCCCCAGGCTAAGCACTGCCCCTCTGTGTCACCCTGGCTCTCACTGCTCATGTCCAGGAGGTCTGGTAAGGCATCTGGTTTTCACTGCACAGGTCCCAGCAGAGAGATCTCCCCTCTTCCTCTCTCTGGGAGTTCAGGCTGGTTGGCACCTCCAGGGAGGTTTTTCTTTTCGTTCCCAGGAGTAAGTTTGTGAGGCCGTATGTGAACAAGCCTGTTTATTCTATTGTTCACCAGAAAACTCAATGGGATGCTGTCCTGATATTTGCTTCCACTTCCCAGATTAGTAAGCTAATTACTTAATTTTATTTTGCTTTCATCCTCATATAAAGCTAGCTACTCATGCTAACAGATTTTCAATGTATCTTTGATTTTTTTTCAGGGCACATCTACTGTTATGCCCAGATTTCACCTTCCCCAAAGACCACCAGGGATCCAAGTCCGATGCAAAAGGAATGAACCTTTATTCAAGCTCGAGCTCGGTCTCTCTGCCTCCACCGACGCAGCAGCAGGATGCAGGGCACGCTGAGTTTCAGAAGTACAGCAATTTTATAGGGCTTGGGGTCGGGTGGTGGGGTGATGCTTGGATCACTGAGTTGGCTGATTCTGATTAGCTGGGTGAAGGATAGGGTTCAGTTACACAAAGACAGATTCTGACTGGCTGATTTAAAAGTGGGCTGGGTAACTGACACATTCTGTGGTTTTTTTTAGAGAAGGGGTCATCTTGTTCTTCAGAAAGCTGACAGTGTCTGGGAGGGGGCCATAGGACCATATCTCAAGGCCTGGCCTGATGTCAGCACTGAAAAAATCTATCTGGGGGATAGTCCACAGCCTCTCTGGAATGGGGCATGCTCAAAAATTTCCACTCTCTAACATTACCATTCTGAAAATAAGATTTTCTTGCTCAAAGTATTTTTATTATGTTTCTTGAACAAGAATCTTGCAATTTTATATGATAAGTAATAGCATAGTAGTTACTGGTCAGTAGTGAATTGATGAATGTCATTTTTGTTTAATGTTCATTAAATAAATCAACTTAGACAAGTTCTTATAGAAAAATTCATAGACATTTTTATATTTTGGCTTACTAATAAGAAATACATACTGCAGATTACTTTCCATTTACCATACTTCATAAAAATTTCAACATTTTCCAAGATGTTTGTATGTTTTGCTTTATTGGATATAATATACATTGGAGCAAGAACATTTTCTTCTATCTTGTACTTAATTTGAATTCTCAATAAATTTTTGAGTTGAAGAGTTAGAAGCCTCGGTTATGACATTATAATATAATAAAAAGTACCTTATTATTCTAGAACACTTGATTCTAAATTTTTATATAGTTTTATTGATTTTAAAGAAGGGAGAGGGATAGATAGAAACATAAATGACTAGAGAGAATCATTGATTGGCTGCTTTCTGCATTCCCCAACTAGGGATCAAGCCTGAAACCTTGACAAGAATTGAACCAAGGCCACTTGAGTCCACAGGCCAAAGCTCTATCCATTGAGCAAAACCAGCTAGAGTGATTCTAATTATTTAAAATACAGAAAAAATTCAAATAAATATTTTATGTCAAAAGAAGAATACATTAAAGGGACCAACATTCTGCCACACTGAAGCTGCTTTTTGGGATATTAATTTTAAACTGTTTATTAAATAGAAATTATACTCAAAAAGAACCATTCATCCTCCTCCTTTCCTTCCTGAAGATTCAAACAGAGAAACCTGCAACAGAAAGGAGATCTCAGGATGTCATCTTTGAGTAATTTGAATTAAGTGTGGTAAATTGGAAAGTTTCGGGCAGCTGCCTGCTAGCTTGCTACCTATGGTGACCCACTAGGGAATTTTTCTGCCATGTGTGTTCCACCCTTCCTCAGCTGCCTGTGACACTGTTGTAATGAGCTAGTTATTAATAACAGGAAAGGAGCAAAGGGAGCAGACATTTTAGGCATTCCATTGAGGCTGCTTCACCAGGAAACTGCAAATGCACTCCCAAGGAACCACCAGCTGATTCCCACAAAACGTGGCAGAAGGGATCCAACAAAGCAAAGATGGAGGCATGCCAGCAAAGTTGGAGTGACACAGGGCAGGTACTTTTCTGTCAGTCACACCTTTTAACAGAGATCATTGTCCAGAATGGACATGGCCACTGAAAGTGTACGCAAATGTGGTAATATATATGCTCCTAAACAAAGTGTTTTCTACCTTGTGCTCTTGACTTGCTCTTAGCTTTCTTGAATTCACTCATGTTTCCTCCCTAGCAATGTGGACATGTATGTGGTCCCCACACACAAGGGACTGACTGGCTGAAGTGAGAAGCTAGCCTTATGCTGGATGAACTGGGCAGATAGGAAAGGACAGTCTGTACTTGGGCTCTGATTTTAGCCCTGCTAAAGGCAAGATGGAATTTTGACTGAGAGAAATGAAACCTTTTGATTCCACAAAAATAAAGCTTTCTTCAATATTACATTCTCCTAAGCATTTTTTTTTCTTGGGACAGTACAAGAAATCCACTCCTATTAACAACTGGTGGAGATGAGACCCCCTCCCCTACACAAACACACCCCATTTCCCTTCTCCCCTCCATTGTCCAAATAGCTTTATATACACAATGTTACCTCAATGTCTTAGAAATTTTCATGGCTTTATCATGTCTAGTGAATTTCTCATGCACATGTATTGAACTTTGATTTTCTCTGTTAATTTACTAGCCCAGCCAGAAAACCTTAGAAGGTGGAAGAAAAAGAATTAAATTTGTTTAGCCCCCAACTCAGTTCAGGAATATTAGTAGAGCTTCTTCTAAAACTATATTTTAAAATAGCTGAGTAAGAAAAAAGATACAATTCAGAATGAGAAAATAATTTTATTTATTCTTATCATTGGCAATAGATTATAGGCCAGCTATTTATTTATTTATTTATTTATTTATTTATTTATTTAATTTGTGGAAAGAGGATAACTTGCATTCCCAAAATATTTAACTCAAAATTTCTGTGTGTATCACAGTAACTGTACAGATAATATTGATTTGGGGCACATAACTCACAGATGAAAAAAGTTACTTCGCATTGTTTCTGTAGCATTGAATATGTTTTTAAAGTTTATATAAATGGCATGTTGAGATAAAAATAGACATTTGGTCTCCTCTGTGGAAAATCTAAACATTAATTATATTTAATATTTTTGAGAACCTATTGTATTAGCAACACTGTGATTCCTTGCTCAGTAGGACAGTTTAGATAGCTCTTCTAGCCTCGCATGACCATAGCATCGCATTGTTTGGTGCAGTAACAGTGAAACCCTTATTTCAAATCCCTCAGGAAACCACTCATAGGGCGGTATTTTGCTGTATCAAGCCCCCCATATTGTGAAAAGCTGGTTTTTCTTGCCTCCATGGTGCAGAGGGTCTATCTATAGCCACCCTAACCTGCTTGAAGTGGATCTCGCCAACCCAGGAAAAGCAATAAATCTGACCACCACACTTTTATATATCTTCATTTTGGCCACTGAGTCCAGTGATGGACTATTGTTATTGAATGGCATGTTGAGATAAAAATATACATTTTTGTCTGCTATGTTGGAAATAGCAGCTTAACATAGGCCCCTGTCTCTATGTGTCCCCCAAACTGGACCTCTCCTGCAGCGAGACAGAGCTAACACTTGGCCATGACTAAGCATCATGCATGGTGTGACTGGAAAAAGACCGACTGCGTGGACTGGCTTCTGCTGCTGGACCTGCCGGGAAGTACCTCTTTAAGTGAGCGTCTGAATATTGCATACCTCTCCTTTTCTAAGGCCATATCTTTGTTTTCTTTTCTCCTTAACTCTAAGGGTTCCCCCAAGACCCACAACCAGGAAAGCAGGGGCTTTAAGGAGTCTCCTTTTGCATCTGTAACTTCCTTTCCTGAGTCTAGGCAGCCCGAGCTAGGCAAGCTCCCATCCCCATGATTTTGCCTCTTTTACCCTAAGCCTTCCCTTGTTTTCACTCCAATAAATCCTGTGCTTAAAACCCTCCTGTGCATGTGTCTCTGAGATTCATTTCCTGTAACACCATGGAGGAACCCGTCTCCTCTGATAAAACATTGCTTTAATTCTTCAATAAGCTCTACACTTGAAAAGTTCATCAGCATCAATACTTTTATTTTTACCTGGGTCTTTATTTAACATTTAAAGTAATTGTACTTTTCATTATGAAGGGTATTATGGTTCTCATTTGACATGTACCATATATTAGAGTTTCAGAGGTGAAGTAACTATCAAGTAATGAGGCTCAGACCTATTTCTCCCTTTTCACTGCTGAGGGTTCTAGGAGCTGTGATCCCATGAATATCACATGAGAGCTTACTTTGTAAGTTATTTAACTCAATAGTTAGCAAAATTAAAGAAAATTACTTTCTCTGTACTTTTGCTTTGTTAAATGGAGATTCCATTCAGTGAAGATGTATTAACTAACTCAGTGTGGGATAAATGCGGGTTGCCTGGGCCTTTATTCAGGTTTGAGATTACGGGATAACATGTTTGCAAGCACTCTTGGTTCTTCTGTGTGTATCACCTCCTCCGGGTCTCTTGGGGCACACAATATTTATTTTCAATTTATTGTTTTACTTTTTTTTCTAAATTTTTGTGAAAATTTTGAAGTAATTATAGTTTCACATGCAATTGTTACTATGAGAAATAATTACAGAGATAACCTGTGTAGCCTTTACCCAGCTTTCACCAATGATAACATCTTGCAAAACTATAACACAATATCTACAAGCAGAACAAACACTTTGATACAGCCAAGCTATAGAGCACACAACCAAAAAGATCTGTTATGTTACCGGTTTTTAGTCATACCAACTATTGCCCCCTACATCTATCCCCTTTTTAATCCCTGGAAAAAAAAATACTAGGAAGCTCTCTACATTTATAATTTTGTCATTTCAGAATGTTATATAAATAAGACCATTCAATATGTAAATATTTGGTATTAGTTAGTCTTAATCAAAATAATTTTTAGCCCTGGCCAGTGTGGTTCAGTTGGTTGGTTGTCTGCCCATGCACTAAAAGGTGGTCAGTTTGATTCCTAGTCAGGGCACATGCCTGGATTGGGGGGTCAATTTCTAGTGAGGGACTTGTCTAATATCAATGTATCTATTTCTCACCTTCTTTCTTCTCTCTCTCTAAAGAAAAGTCAATTAAAATATTTTAAAAAAATTCAGTTTATCAGACTTTTGTGTGTATCAATATTTTATACTGTTTTGTTGCTGAATAATATTCTATGCTATTGATATACAAAGACAATATGAATTGTGTTACACTTATTAAAGCAATTGAAACTGCAGGGAAGACATTTGAGACACAGAAAGCTCAAGATATTCAACATTGTTCTTACAAAGATGCATAAAACCAATGACAGAGAAAAGTGTCTGTCTAGAAACAGATCTACACAAACACACTTTTTGGACTTGTGACAGTTCCATTTTATTTTTTAGAAAATTGTGCTATAAATAAGAGAAAAAAATCCATACTATACACCATAAATTAAAAATCCTATCCAGATGAACTGAAGATGTATATGTGAATGAAAGGTGGAAAAATAAATTAAAACTCTAGATGTAAACAAAATAATATATTCTTGACCTTGGGTTTACACTTGCTTTTTATAAAGCATTAACCATGAGAATATAAACATGTAGATATTGAGATTCAAGTTAGGCTGTGTCGGGGAGGGCATAACACAAGAAGATGGAGCCAGTCAACAAGGGAGGAGGATGGCCCAATTCTGGGGCAATGGTGACCATCCCTCCAACCCTTGTCCACAAGCTACACAATTCTGTTTTTCCCTGTATATCTCTGACAATTCCCCCAAGCCACTGTAGTGCTGCCAAACTCCTATATAATAAAAACCTAATATGCTAAGTGTCCGATTGTTCAACCAGTTGCTATGATGTGCACTGACCATGAGGGGCAGACGGTCTGACCAGTAGGTTAGCTTGCTGCTGGAGTCTGGACAATCGGGACTGGGTGAGACAGGCCGGATATGACCTGGAGCTCTCCCCAAATCCCTTCTCAGCACTGATCATGCACTGGTGGGGTCCTTCAGCCTGGCCTGCACCCTCTCACAATCTGGGACCCCTTAGGGGAGGTCAGAGAGCCAATTTTGACCGTATCCCTGCAGGCCAGGCTGAAGGACCCCATAGATACATGAATTCACGCACTAACCAGGCCTTTAGTGTGTGTGTGTGTGTGTGTGTGTGTGTGTGTGTGTGTATTTGTGTGTGTGTGTATGAAAGCACACATGCACGTGTGTGTGTGTGTGTGTGAATGAGCAGACAAGCCACAGAATTGGAGAAAATACTTGCAACAGATGTATTTGATGAACAATGATTATTCAAAATATACAAATAACTTTTTTAAAAAAAAATATTTTTTATTAATTTCAGAAAGAAACATCAATGATGAGAGAGAATAATTGATTGGCTGCCTCCTGCACACCCCACACTGGGGATTGAGCCCACAACCCAGGCATATGGCCTGACCAAGAATCAAACTGTGATCTCCTGGTTCATAGGTTGACGTTCAACCACTGAGATATGCCTGCTGGGCCTGAACTCTTAAAAGTCGACAATGAGTAAACAATCTAATTTAAAATGACCAAAAGACCTGACAGAAGATATATAGATAGCAAATAAGCATATGAAATGATGCTCAACATCCCATATGATTAAAGAATTACAAATTATAACACCACACACCTATTCAAATGGCCAAAATTCAAAACTGTGATAGCACCAAATGCTGACAAAGATGTAGAAAGACAGAAATTCTCGTTTATTGCAGTGGAAATGCAAAATATTGGAACCACTTTTTGGAAGAAAGTTTGAAAGTCTTTTATAAAACCAAACGTTCTCTTTGCCATACAATCTAGCAAGTGCACTCCTTGGTTTTTATCAAAGCTTATGTCCATACAAAAATCTGCACAGATATATTTATTGCAGTTTTATTAAAAATTGACAAATTTGGAAGCATCCAAAATGCTCATCAGTAGGTAAATGAATAAATAAACTTTGGTTCATCCAGACAATGCACTGAAAATAATTGAGCTATTAAGCTATGAAAAAACATGAAGGAACCTTAAGTGCTCATCAGCATGTGAAAGAAGACAATTTAGAAAGGCTACATAGAGTATGATTTCAACTACATGACATCTTGAAAGAGCCAAAACTATGGAGAGTAAAAAGATTGGTGGTTGTTAGAGATCAGAAGGGCAGGAAGATGGACTGCGGAGCACAGAGGCTGTGAGGGCCGTGAAACTACTGTACAATACTGTGATGGTACAGATGCATGTTGCTGACATTTGTCTGAACTCACAGAATGCACCTCCAAGAGCAAACTCTATGATGAACTGTATAAACTATGACAAGTTGTTTTGATGTAGGTTCATCACCTGCAGCAAAACAGCAGTCTAGTGCAGGATGTTGAGCATGGAGGAGGAGCAGGTATATGGTAGCTCCCTATACCTGTTCCTCAATTTCACTGTGAACCTAAAACTACTCTACAAAATAAGTCTATTAAAAAGGCTTATCCTCACACATGGTATTAGACACATAAAATAAAACCACTGATGTGTAGCTTTCACTATCTGATTAACAAAAAACAAAAAGCCTGATAACAGTGTTGGTGAGGCTGTGGAAAAACGGATACTTGCTTCTTCCACTGACTACCTTGTCAGATTTTATAGCCCCAGTAGACAAAAGTTTGGCAATATCTCTCAAAATTACCAATGAATCCATCCTTTGACACACAATGTCACCCTGGGGGATTCGTCTAAGGAGGTGTTTCTCCATCTGGAAAACATGCATGTAGGAAAGCATTTATTGCAATGCCTCTGTGGTAGCAAAAGATTGCCAACTCAGAATATACATAAATTATGAGTCATACAAAACTGGACTGATATAGGAAGATGTCCTCGATGTTTGAACAGAAAAGCAAGATTTATGCTTATCCGGTTTAACTCCATGTTTACCTGTTATCTTTATAAGAGAAATACAAGAAGGACAATAATTTCATATTCCTATGCATTATCTATCTAAAGTATATATCCAGAAAGATACATAAGAAATTGATAACAGTAGTTATCTATCAGAGAATGTGGAAATTGAGCAAATGAGAAACAAATGAGACTTTTTTTGGACACTTAAAACATTTTATATCATGTGAGTAAATTTAATATTAAATTATGTAAATATATAAGTACAAAACAAAATATAGCCCATGCCCAAGCCATAAATATAGAGTATCCCCCCAAAATGTATACACACACTTTGCATAATTATAAAGGCAGTGTTTACTAAAATACATTTCATTTTCAAAATTGTGCTATCAGTTGTTAAAGTGTATATACATTTCTGCGGGGTCATCCTGCATAAATGAAATCTTATTTAAATGGAAAACATACCAAAAAAGTAGATGTTAACTTTATTAAAGTTAAGAACATCTGATCATTAAAAAATATTTATTAAGCCCTAGCAGGTTTGGCTCTGCCGACTGAAGTATCCAACGTTCAGGTTCAATTCTGGTCAAGGGCACATGCCTGGGTTCATCCCCAGTAAGGGACATGCAGGAAGAAAACAATGATTCTCTCTCAAGATTGATGTTTCTATCTCTTTTCCTCTCCCTTCCTCTCTGAAATAAAGGAAAATATAAAAAAATAATAACCATTAAGATTGTGAAAAAGCTACAGATTGGCAGCCACAGATTGTTTCACTATATATATTTGCATGTATACTGAAAATAAATATATGTATGATACTTATTTTATTAACTAGAGGCCCAGTGCATGAAATTCAAGCATGGGGCAGGGGTGTGTCTATCAGCCAGCCTACACCATCTCCAATCTGGAACCCCTTGAGATCGGGCCTAAACCAGCAGTTGAACATCCCTCTCACAATCCAGGTCTGTTGGCTCCCAAACACTTGACAGCCAGCCTGATCACCCCCTAACCACTCCCCTGCCAGCCTGATTGATGTATAACTGGTCCCCTACTGGCCAAATTGCCATTAAATGTCCATCCCTGCCAGCCTGGTCACCCATAACTGCCTGCTCCTGCTGGCCTTGTTGCCCTAACAGTCTTTCCCTGCAGGTCTGGACCCCCCAACTGCCCTTCCCTGAAGGCCTGCTCCCCCACAACTGCCCTACCCTGCCTGCCTGATTGCCATTAACTGTTCTCTCCTGTAGGCCTGGTTGCCCCTAAGTGCCTCCCCTGCCAGCCTGGTCACCTCTAACTGGTCTACCCTGCTGGTCCAGTTGCTCCCAACTGCCCTCCCCTGCAGACCTGGTCCCCCCCACCTCTCCTCCCCTACAGTCTCCCTTAACTGCCTTCTCCTGCTGGACTGGTCACCCACAACTGCCTTCCACTGCATGTCTGGTCCTATGAAACTGCCCTTTCATAAAGGTGTACTCCCCTGCAAGGCCTTCCCTGCAGGCCTTCTCCCCCCCAAAAAAAACTTCCCTCCCCTGCCAGCCTGACTGCCCCCAACTGGCACACTCCACAGCACTAAAGAAAAAGAAAGCAAAGACGGGCACGAGCGTGCGCGCGCACACACACACACACACACACACACACACACACAAATACAACTGTAAAGATTTTGTAAATGAAATAGCTATGCAATTGCAAAATAAGAATAATAATTTTAATTACTTTTGAATACTTAAATTTCAGAAGGGTGTTGATTGATACCTCTTTCCTTTTTGTGAATTTATGTTTATAATAGAATAGATAATTGTATTTTTTCTGGTTTGATGTAATCAGCCTATCAGAAGAGGGGGATCTAGCTACTTAGCATAGTATCCACATTGTTCCAAATAAAACATCAGAAATTTTTAAAAATTTAGAACTTACTTAGATTATCACCTGTTTTAATTGTTCCTTCTTTCTTGTCTTTACTGTTTGAAGATACTATTCAAAAACACTCATGAATAAATAATGTTCATGAAGACCCAAAACCACTTGCCAGATCCCCATGTTCTCTCAGGCTGTGGACTAGAGGCTGGTCACTGTCCCGATGCTGCTTGTAGCCATTTCCCACCCTGTACTCTGTTTGCCTGACATCCTCATAGACTGCTTTTGCAATCATTCTTCTCTCGTGTCATTATTTAGATTCTGCCCTGAGGTCTTTGATGATATACTTCTAGCAGAGACAGGGTTCACCCATGTTGCACAAACATTTTCACAACTGAAGGAGAAGGGCTCTAAAGAAGAAACCAGTAATAAATATACCTTTATACCCATGTCCAGAAATTACATACTAGATGAGCAGGTGGCCAAGCAATTAATCAGTAGTAAAAATCACAAAACACCAAACTTGAGGGTGAATACTACAAAAGTTAGAAGATAACACAGTTAAGTCCTAGAGCATTATAAAATAAATATGGTTGGTATAAGGGAATAATAGAATAAAAAAGGAAAGAACAGAGTGTTATGGGGAAAGTAAAGTTTGCAAAGAAAAAATAGAATTTGGGGGAAAAACAATCTTATAAAACTCAACGACTTTGAGAAATCAGGGTGAAGGGTACAGTGGTATCTCCGTTTTACTTTTTGCATCATCGTGCAACTTTAAATTTAAATAAGAAGCTATAAAAAATCAATGTGATTAAAAATATGACCTAGCAGTGCAGTAGCAACAAAGTGTGATAATATTGACCACAAAGCAACAACAGACTGATCTCCCTTATGGCAAATATCAAAAACATCAACATTATTTTGGATGCCACAGGATTTTTGCAGGAAATAGATAGCATACTCAAAGAGTTTACTTGACTAGAACTTTGTAAATGGTATAGAGGTCAGGGATGGGGGTTATTAAAAATATCAAAAAAGTATGTTTAACACCATATAATTCTAGAAAGCTATGTGATAGATATGCTTTCCAACAACAAGTAAAGAATTGAGAAATGTCACAAATTGGCAGAGAAAGAGCTGGAGAAATGATGTCGAAGCCAGAAGACAAAGAGCCCAGAATAACTAGACAGTAGAGGCCAGCCCCCTAGAGCACAAAGAGAGCAAAGAAGGAAATGGATTTATAAGCACAAATGGAAAATTAATAGTACAGTCCGCCTTTTTTGTTTGATAACATTGATCCTGTTCTTTCTTTAGACGCATAAATACAACTTCAAAGTAAATGAAAAATTCCCATCGAAAGCCATCAATTAATTCACCATATCAAGGTGATATTAATTGCATCATATCCCTCCCTCATATCAGAGTTTTCATGGAAATGGTATATAAGTTGTGTTCTACATAAGGCTTGCAGAAAAATATGGGAGAAGGGAAATTTAAATAACACAAACATAACCACTATATTCCCTGCTGTGTTGATGGCCATAAAGCTCAGTGCTCTCTGCTTCTCCTTTTCTTTCTTGCTCTCTTTCTGACCAGTCCGAGGATCAAAGTCCTTAGAAGTGGTAGAGTGTGTATTTTTTTGGGGTTTGTCACAATTGACCTTTATTACTTTTACATTTATATTAAGTATGAAAACACTCAAAGGTACTCAAATGAATCCCTACAGATACGCACATATTTCTTCTTGGACTCAGTGTATAGCAACCATTCAGTTTCTCTATGACAATCAATCACCATGTCAGATGCCCCATTCATTACCTCTTAATTCCATGGCATGAAGTACTCAAATATTCAACCTCTTTCTAAAAATTAAATTTATTGAAACCATGGCTGTGTTCCATGGTAGCAAGATTTTCCCTCAGTCATCAGAACCTTTAAACTTATCAATTTGACTCAGGGATAGGAGCAAAAAGCTTCTATCATGTATCAGATGTGGTATTGAGAGATAGAGTACCCACTTACACTCTGTGGGAGTGGATACGGGGAAACTGTACCAGAGGCTGGATGCTGGCTTAGGACTTATATTGTATCTTGGAGGCAAGCTCCTCACTATCTCAGGGTGTTGACTTCCACTTGACTTACTTTTCACTGATCTGTCCGTGGCAAGGAAATCCCATCAAATTTAGATTTGAGCCTTTTGCTATATCTACTTATCCACAAAATGAATATTGTGGCAAGAGATGATCATTTGTGGAATTCCATGACAATTCATAAGGCCGATTGTTGGTGCTGCAGAAGTTTCGGTGGAACATAGATTACTGTCAGAAATAAGCTCATCTTTCCCTAAAGGAAAATTAATGTCTTTTTTATAAATAAAGGGACCAAAACAATCAACTTTCTATCCATTAAGTGACTTGTACATCCCCTTAGGAAATAGTACTGGTCAGGGGTTCTGTGTTGGCCATTGTTGTAGGGAGTTTAGGCATTCAGCAGTGACCAGTACTACCAAAGTAACTTCTCTTCAAGTCTTGCTGAGCTCTTGCAAGACTATATTTCAGATGCTTTGGCCATTTTTTATTTTATTTTATTTTTTTGCATACACCCTGCCAATAAGCATCAGGGTGTTTATTAATAGTTAATAAAAATCATATCTAACAAAAGAGTAATATCCAATTTAACCATCACTCCACTACACCCTCAGGCCACACCCACCAGCCAATTAGGAGTGAGTATGCAAATTAACCCAATCAAGATGGCTCTGGTCATAGAGCAAGCAGGAGGCTTGGTTTCTCCAGTAATAGAGGAAGCCAAGCTTTCTGTGTACCCTGGTGGGTCCAGGCCTCCACTCAAGGTTACAAAGTTTCAATTATAGAAGATAAATAAATCCCAACAAAAATGGCTGCAGCCATGGAGCAAGCTTGAGGCTTGGCTCCACTCAAGGCTACAAAGTTTTAATTATAGAAGATAAATGAATCCCAGATCCCAGGGCCTCTGTTTGGGTTGCTGGAGGGCATGATCTGCCTGAAAACCACCACAGGCACATCACCCAAGCCACCCCCTGCCTCCAGGGAACCCCCACCCTGATCCATGATACCCGTCGGGGCAAACCAGCCAGCCCTCACCCATGCACTAGGCCTCTATCTTATCTAATAAAAGAGTAATATGCATATTGACCATCACTCCAACACACAAGATAGCTGCCCCTATGTGGTCAAAGATCCTGCCAACATATGGACACAAAATGGCTGCCAAAAGAGGACCAGCAGGAGAGGGCAGATGGGAGTGACCAGGTCTGAAAGGGAGGGCATTTGGGGGTGACCAGGCCTGTGGAGTGGGAGGCAGTTGGAGACAACCAGGTCAGCAGGATGGCAGTGAGCAGTGACCAGACCAGCAGAGGAGAGCATTAGGGGGGGGGGCAGGCCTGCAGTGGGGGAAGTTAGGGGCAATCACACAGGTAGGAAGAGGCAGTTAGGACTAATCAGGCTGGCAAAAGAGGCAGTTAGGGCCCATCAGGCAGGCACACAGGTAAGCAGTTAGGAGCCAGTGATCCTGGATTGTGAGAGGGATGCCCAACATCCCTCAAGGAGTCCCAAATTGAAGAGGGTACAGGCTGGGCTGAGGAAACCCCACTCCCATGCATGAATTTCATGCACCAGACTGCTTGTCTATTATATAATTGATAGTTTTAAATGTCGTAACCACAAAAGAAAATGGTAATTATGTGACATGATGGAAGTGTTAACTAATGCTATGGTAGGAATAATTGTGCAATATACTAGTACAAGTGCATTAAATCAATACCTTGTACACCTTAAACTTACACAATCTTATTTGTCAACTATATATAAATTAAATCTGAAAAAAGTCTAAACAACCAATACAACAAAATGCAATAAATATTTATACAGAGCATCCATTTTAAGTAGTCTATCCACATACTGGTTCTTCAGATCTCCTTTTTAGCTTTTTTAAAAACTTGTTTTTCTTTTGTAAATCACTAGATAACTATGAATCAAAGTTCGTCCATATTTTCTTCTATGGAAATTAGAAAACAGATATATTTCCTGAAATTCTGTTTACTTGGTGGATGTTCTTTCATTATTATCTTTGAGGAAAGAGTGGAAAAGAGAGAGAAACATGCATTTGTTGCTCTATTTATTTATTGCATTCATTGGTTGCTTCTTGTATGTACCCTTATTGAGGATCAAATCCCAAACATTACATATCGAAACAACATTTCAACCAACTGAGCTATCATTCCAGGGCTCATTACTGTCTTTGAAGGCCTTTAGGAGTGGTGCTGTAGAGATGCAGAGAATATGAACTCAACTGCTAACATATGATCAGGGCATCTGTAAGACAAGCTCTTGGATTTTGTTTTCCCATTAACTAGTGTATTAGTCACATTTTTCTGTAATGAAATTACACAACAAGTAAACCAAGAATATCCTAGGCTTGTATCAACAAGCATATTCCTCACTCAGAAAATGAATAATCTCATTGGGGTGGTAGGGCTGGTTACAGAGGTATGTTCACTTAGTAAAATTTCATAGATCTTTATAATTACAATGGGTACAAATTCTTAAAGGAAAGTAAAATTTCAATAAAAAGAGATCTGCTTTAAAAGTATGAGTAAGCATAAGCGGCAGAAAAACTTAACTCCAAAGTGAAGCACATTTATGCAACTTAAGAGTACATGTTAATTGCATTATACTCATGAAAAAATAACGCAGAAAATAGCACTGGTTAGTAGATTTCTCACCATTCTACTCCTTCTCTAGCTAGATTAAAGCAAAACTTTCAAAGGAAAAAAGATATAGTCAAATGATGAGAAAAATCATGGGCTATTGTTCTGTTGTACTGTTTAATCTTTTACTAATTTTCTTTCATTTCTGATACTTCTATTATAGAGAAAGATCAAATAGCATTATTAAAATATTCCCTTTAATAAATAATGACTGAAAACTTCCCACATCTGATAAAAGAAATAAATTTACAAGTCCAGGAAGCACACAGAACCCCAAATAAAAGGAATCCAAAGAGGACTGCACCAAGACACATCATAATTAAAATACCAAGAGCAAAAGACAAAGAGAGAATATTAAAAGCAGCAAGAGAAAAACAGTTAATTATCTACAAGGGAGCACCCATACAATTGTCACCTGATTTTTCAACAGAAACTATGCAGGCCAGACGAAAGTGGCAAGAAATATTCAATGTAATGAATAGCACGAACTTACAACCAAGAATACTCTACCCAGCAAAGCTATCATTCAGAATTGAAGGTCAGATAAAGAGCTTCACAGACAAGAAAAAGCTAAAGGAGTTCATCAACACCAAACCAGTATTATATGAAATGCTGAAAGGTACTCCTTAGGAAGAGGAAGAAGTAAAAGGTAAAGATGAATATTATGAACCACAAATACATATCTATCAACAAGTGAATCTAAAAATCAAGTGAATTAAAAATCTGATGAACAGACTAAACTGGTGAATATAATAGAATCAGGAAAGGGGTGAGGGGGGTACAGGGGGAGACTGGACAATAATCATACACCTATGGTTAAGGACAATGTGGGGGGAGATAAGGTAGAGGGAGGGGTGGGAGGGGGTGGAGGGGAGCTATGGGGGGAAAAGAAACAAATGTAATAATCTGAACAATAAAGATTTATCAAATTAAAAAAATTAGTAAAATGTATATGAAAATAATATACAAATTTATTAATAAATAAACAATCACATGATATAAAAATAAAGACATTAAAACAACAAAAACATGATGTAAAAACAACGCTGATACAAACAATGACTGATAAATTTATTAAACTTATTCTAATATCTCCCTGTGTACCACATTAAGAGTGAAAACACTTTCAGAGTGCTTGACTAATTTCCTTTGGGATGAAGTATTTAAAACTTTAACTTTAACACCACATGCTCTTCGAACTTGAGAGAAAGCAACATATGACTTACCATGTGCAGAAATGGGTTCAGGTAAGAATATTCCTACTCTGTCTACAGTTTGCCCTTATGCTTTATTAATAGTCATTGTAAATGCTGGCATTACAGGAAACTGTCTTCAAATTAATTTAAATGGGAGGCCAGTGTCAGATGGGAACAAATCAATTCTTGGAATCAGAACAACCTCTCCCTCTGCAGATCCTGTGAATACTTAAGCTTTGATAATGTTAGGTCATAATCTTTTGCTAATAAATCCAGTTCCATTACAAAGACCCATTTACTATTAAGATTCCTCAATAGCATGATAAAGGCACCCAGTTTCAATTTTAATCTATGGCATGGCATTCCCAAAGGAATAATACTATTAAGGAATTTGATGGGAAATTTTTCCTTTTCAGCATCATCCCTTGAATCAATGGAATCATCACTCAGATATGTGTAAAAACCTTGATCAGATATATCCAAAATTTATTTAATTTTCAAATGTGTTCATTTTTTGGACAAAGAATCGCATATTTAGATATATATTTTAATATTATCTACAGATATATTGTTTCCAAAGATAGCTTCAATAATAGATCCATTACAAATAATTTCACAGGGGATTTCAATAATATTCTTTCCTCAATGAAAACTGCTATTCAGTTTGCCATCTCCAGTTTTACTAACCATTCACTATAAGCAGAATTCTCTGACCTCATATTTGTTTTAAGAGACAACTTTCTGAAACATCCCCAAACATTACAGTACTTTAAATTTGTTAGTACAATGGTCGATAGCATAGCATGGGTCACAGTTCTGAGATATTGTTAAAAATCTCCCCCAAGAAGAAGAATGTTCCCACCAAATGCAACCTTTAAATTCATAATTTTCCTTAGTAATTTGTTTATGGCATTTGTAGCATGACTGGATGCCATGGTGCATTTAAGTTGGGCCTTTGTAATGGTTTTAGCAACTTCATTCTTTATATGGAGTCTAGAAATTGAAGTCTCATTTAATGGAATTGGTAATTTATATTGGGAATGAAAAGTTCTTCCACTAAGAAGTAAATTTGCAGCAACCCCTGTAGACACTGTGGATAAAACATTACCAGTATGACCTCTAATATAATGTATTAAAACTTTATAAAGATACCAGAGGCCTACTGCACGAAATTGTGCATGGGGGAGGGAGGGGTTGTCCCCTCAGCCCAATCTGCACCATCTCCAATCCAGGACCTCTTGGGGGATGCCCAATATCTGACTGCTGGTTAGACTGCTGGCTCCTAATTGTTCATCTGCCTGCCTGCCTAGTTGCCCCTAACTGTTCCTCACTGCCTCTGCATGCCAGCCTGATTGCCACTAACTGCCCTCCTATCATCCAGGATGCCTCCAACTACCCCCGCCTTGCAGGTCTGGTCACTCCTAATTGCCCCTTACTGGCAGCCTAGTCACCCCTTACTGCCCTTTCTGCCAGCTTGGTTTCCCACAACTGTGCCCCCCCACTCCTGCTGGCCTAGTATCCCCACAGCTTAATTGCTCCCAATTGCCCTCCTGGTCAGGTCAGCCTAGTTTCCCCCAACTGCACTCCCAGTTGGCCTGATTGCCCCAAACTTCCCCCCTGCTGGTCTGGTGGCCTCTTACTTCTCCCTCTGCCAGCCTGGTCGCTGCCAACTGCTCCCTCTGCTGGCCTGGTTGCCCACAACTGTCCCCACCTACCAGCCTGGTTGCACCACACAGCCTGCTGTTCAGTTTTTGATTGTCCCTCACTAACCCCCTTGCCAGCCTAGTTTCCCCACATAGCCTGCTTGCTCAGTCATTTGGTTACTAACTCCCCTACCAGCATGGTCACTCCATGCAGCCTTCTTGTTCAGTAATTTGGTCATCCCTCACTAACCCCCTTGCCAACCTGGTCATAGGCAGTCATCTCTGAGGGCATGAGTGTCAATGTGCATATTACCTCTTTATTATATAGGATGTTTTTTCACTACACCTGGACCATCCAAGAAAAAGCAGTTGGGGTATGAAGTTTGGTCTTCTCTTTTATTGCTGAAGTTATAGTCTGAAAGACTGCCAACTGTTCATCATTCAGAGAATTTATCAAAACATCTGCCTGTTGTCACTCTTACAATTCATCAAATGTATTTGTATTCATTAATAAAGGATAGCCAAGAAGTTTGAAATGTGAACATTTCATTCCGTGCAACGTGAACACCTCTTGAATTTATTTAAGGGCATGCATTTCACAGTCACACAGGCATCTTCTCTTTGGTGTAATTTCCAACAAAAATCTTCTCATCCCATAATTTGTCTACATCAGAAGGACATCCAAGCACACATATACAGGTATATGCAAAAGTTGCTGTAGTTGTTCATGCATTTTAAGGATGATCAAATCACCAATCATATTTTTCCAGATAGTGTTGTCTATTAGTAATCCTTGATGCTTAGCAGCTTGATGAAATGTATCATAAATTACATCTCTAACAGTTCGCAGATCATCAAAACTTATTGCACCTTTTACACTTAGAAGCAAAAGTCTAAGGTAATATTGTTCTGGTTCTCTAAAACTGACAGTGAACAGAAGTATGTTCTGCTAATTATTGGTGTTCAAACATATTCTATTGACAATGATGATTTCTTTCACCTACAAAGATATCTTATGCCATTACTTGGCCTTCAAATATATTCTGTTGCCAAGAATGGCTTCTTTTGGCTTCAGAGGTATTTTGTTCCAATAGTTCGTCTTTAGACATATTCCGTCCTCCCTCCTGTCAGGGTGCAGGTGAATGGTATCCCTGGTTGGCTGACCACTGACAGCAAGGAGTCCAACAGCTGATTCTGTAGTGAATGGGGCTCCCTATTCTCTCCTGTCAGGGTCTGGGGTGCAGGTTAATTGGATTCTTGGCTGGCTGTCCACTGACAGCAAGGTGTCCAATGGCCGATTCTGTGAGGAATGAGGCTCCTTCCTCCCTCTGTAAGAGTTTGCAGTGCAGATGAATGGGATTCCTGGCGTTTGGTCATCCCTCCAGTTGTTTTAGACATAATGGACCCTGGCTCTTTATATATAAAGATAATGAATTCTCAGAAAGGGAAACTAAAAAAAATATATAATTCACCATTGCAACAACAACAAAATTAAGATACCTAGAAATAAACTTTACAAAGGAAGTAAAATAACTGCTCTCTCTCTCTCTCTCTCTCTCTCTCTCTCTCTCTCTCTCTATATATATATATATATATATATATATATATATATATGAAATAGAGGAAAATACAAATAAGGATACAAACATGGATACATATACCATATACCATGTTCATCGATTGGTAGGGTTAACATCATTAAAATGTCCATACTACCCAAAGCAATTATAGATTTAGTGCATAAAATACCAATGGGATATTTCACAGATCTAGAATAAATATTCCAATAATTCATATGGGACCAGAAACACACACACACACACACACACACACACACACACACACACACACTAATAGCTGTAGCAATCTTGGGAAAAAAGGGAAAAAAGAACAAAAAGAATATATGTGATATGAAATTACACAAAGCCATTATAAACAAAACAGCCTGGTACTGGCACAAGGACAGGCATATAGATCAATGGAATGTGACAGAGAACCCAGAACCAACCAAGCTTTTATGCGCAATTAATATTTTATAAAGGAGAAGGCAAGAACATACAATGGAGTCAAGACACTCTCTTCATTAAATGGTGTTGGAAAAATTGGATAGATACATGCAAAACCTGAAATTAGACCACCGACATACAAAATACACATGAATAAACTCAAAATGGATAAGAGACTTAAATGTGAGTTGTGAACCCATAAAAATCCTAGAAGAAGCCATTGGCAGAAAAATCTCAGATATTTCTCATAGAAACCTGTTTGCTGATACATCTTCAATGGCAAGAAAAACAATGAAAAAGTAAATAAATGGGATTAGGTCAAAATAAATAGTTTTGCACAGCAAAAACACAAAACAAACAAAAAAAATCAACAAATTGAAAACGGATCCCTCTGTATGGGAGAACATATTTGCCAATGATATATCAGAAAAGAACTCAGACCTGTCAGAAAGGCTACCATCAACAAATCAATAGATGATAAGTGCTGATGAGGGAATGGAATCCTAGTGCATTGCTGGTTGGGATGCAGACTGGGGTAGCAATTATGGAAAATATTACAGAGTTTCCTCGAAAAATAAAATAAAATTAAAAAATAGAACTATCATTTGACCCATCATTTCTACTTACAGAAATATATCCTAAGAATCCCAAAACATAATCAGAAATTATATATATATGTATATGTATATATATATATATATATATATATATATATATATATATATATAATCTCCCTATGTTCATAGCAGTGCTATTTGCAATAGCAAAGATCTGGAAACAGCCCAAGTGCCCATTAGTAGATAAGTGGTTAAAAAAAACTGTGGTACATTTACACCATGAAATTCTATGCAACAATGAAAAATAATTATCTCTTATCCTTTAAGACAGCATGGAGGGGCCTAGAGACTATCATGCTGATTAAAATAAGCCATTCAATGGAAGATAAGTATAAAATGGTTGCACATAATAGTATATGTGGAATATAATGAACAAAATAAACTGATGAACAAAATACATCCAGAGACATGGAAGCATGGAACAAACTGGAATCTCAGAGGGAAACCAGGGTTGCGTGGGTGGGCAGAAAGAGATCAACCAAAGAACTGTTAAGTGTATATGCATAACCTAAGAACACAGGCCATATGTGGTAAAGAACTGGGATGGGTGGAGTAGGGTGATACGGGTCTTAATTTCAGAACATTAGGAGAGTGTTGTTAGGGTGTTTAGTTTAAATTAGTAAAATCCATATATTCAGTGTTATATAGATAAAGGCTGGTATTGGCTTTACTTTTCAAAATTTGCCAAAGATAATATTAACTTCAATAAATTACAAGGGCAGCATATATCCCCTGACTCAGGAGTGATGGAGTTTTGAACTGAAGTCTCAGAATGAATCAGAAATCCCAGATGTAAAGCATATATTTAGAATATATGTAGTAGCATCTAAGAGAATCCTTACCTTGGCTCTAACACATTGGGGGGAGGGTACTTAAATTCACAGGGGCATGTTAAAGCCTGATAGCCTAGGAAGATATTAAACAAAAGCAAGAGCTCATCACGAAGGAAAGTGTTAGCGAACAAGTAAGGTTGGTGGCAAAATAGTGGGAATTCCCAAGGGCTTGCTGAGGCATTTAGGAATCTCTGAATAAAATAATTTTATAGTGCTATAAGTTGCCATGAAAAATAATTCTGCAGCCTGATTCCCTGATTTTAATTTTGAGGAAATTGATGAAAATTTTAGCAGAGCTTGGCTTGCTGAGGCATTTAGGAATCTCTGAATAAAATAATTTTATAGTGCTATAAGTTGCCATGAAAAATAATTCTGCATCCTGATTCCCTGATTTTAATTTTGAGGAAATTGATAAAAATTTTAGCAGAGCTTGGGCTCAAACCCATAGGCATGGATTTTAAGTCCCTGGAACAGAACCTGAGATAGGAGACATTTTTATGATGTAGGGTCACCCACTCCATTTTACAGATAAGCGTATTAAACTCAGTAGTTCAGGGAGCTGAGGTTCAGACCCAAGTCTCTGTGGCTCTAAAACATTTTCCTACTTCATCATATCATACAGACACTTATTAGAACTAGAACACAAAATAGAAAGCTTCCCCTTTTTACTGTTGTATTCTTATGGGCAGAGAGAGGGAATGTCATTTGTTCCTCTTCAGGTACAGTGATCCTTCTCAACCCTTTTGTGAGGGGTTTGGCATGAAGTCTTTCTAGTTGGATTTCCCTGATGTAAAGGAGAATGGATGCCCGTTGTTGGTGCTGTTGGTTTGCCAGCATGCACATGTGTTGCGGGTTTATTTTGAAATTGGTCTGACCCACAGGTCTCAGCCATGGTATTAGAGGGCAAAGAATAACAACTATTTCCATGATAACCGCTGAGTTTATGGATCATTCTCCACATACAAGTAGAGTGATAGGCTTCATTACTTAGAAACTCTCAGAAGGTAAGAGCCATTATTGAATTTGTGAATTTAATGTTATTTGACAGCACTCAGAAGAAAGTAAATGCTGCATCAATTCACAGTAAGTATGAAAAGAGGCTTTGCAGAGGAGCAGAATCCATGATTCACATTTGTACTTATATTGAACCAATAAAGCCTTGCTTGTCTTGGATGACTGTCTCTATTAAATAATAGCAGAGGATAAAAGACAACAATACATCTGTTTCCCCATAAAGGTGTTAGAGCAGTGGTCAGCAGACTCATTAGTCAACAGAGCCAAATATCAACATTACAACGATTGAAATTTCTTTTGAGAGCCAAACTTTTTAAACTTAAACTTCTTCTAACACCACTTCTTTAAAATAGACACTCCCAGGCCGTGTTATTTTTTGGAAGAGCCACACTCAAGGGGCCAAAGAGCTGTAGTTTGCTGACCACTGTGTTAGAGCAAGGGGACTAGTGTGAGGCAATGCCTGAAAGCATGGAGCTCTTCATCTGCAAGCACCTGCTACTTAAGGTTAACTATGATCATTTCCCCCTCCTTGGTGCTGTTAATGCTGAGAATCACCTGTGCCCCAGTTCTCCTGACTAAAGAAAGTCTTTCTCCATAGCAACTTCTTTTTAAAGCCAGTGAGAATTCTTCAAAAACAGAAAAAAATATATATGAGTTTTAAGCTTAGAGATAACCTGTAGTCTTAGTAGATTAATAATAAAGTTCATAATTTCAGGGTGGGGGCCGAGAAGCATGTGCAGATCCATATGTGGCAAAATATTCCCAGAATGAATGTTAAGTTTTGTGGAGTTGTTCTACATGTTGATTTAAAATATACTGCATTCATTTTTATTACAATACTAGAGGACCAGTGCATGGGAGGTTAGGGAAGGCCCCTTAGGCCAGCCTTCTCCCTCTCCAAGCCTGGACCTTTCAGGGGATGTCTGAATGCCGATTTAGGCCTGATCCATGCCTAAGCTGGCAGTCAGACACCCTTCTCACAATCCAGGACTGCTGGCTCCTTAACTGCTCACCTGCCTGCCTGATTGCCCCTAACTGCCCCCCCACCAGCCTGATCACCCCTAACCATCGTGCCTGCCAGCCTGGTCACTCCCAACTGCCCCCTGCTTTCAGCCTTGTTGCCCCCAACTGCCTCCTCTGCCAGTCTTATTGCCCCTAACTGCCCCCCTTGCAGTCCTGATCACTCCCAACTGCCCCCTGCCATCCTGGTGGCCACATGCAACTGATGTTCCATTATCTGGTCTCCCCTCATACCCCCGCCCTGCTGATCTGGTATCTCACGCAACCTGCTATTTGGTCGTTACTGTGAGGACATCCTGACCAAGTTGCATATTACTCTTGTATTAGTATAGATACACTATAATTTGTATATCTAGTGGATAAGTAAAATAGAGTATAAGAAACTCAGAGAAAATATTTTAGAAATAAGCTAGGGAAATGCACAAACTCATTGCAGTTGTAAAACACGTCATTTGGGGGTGAGTGGAGGACCATGACTAGCCCACTCTTTGTATTAGTATATTCTTAGGAGGCTTTCTGATTTTCCACTGACTGACTTCCAGCATATTTTTGTTAAATTTACTCGGGTGACATTGGTTAATAGCATTTATACTTTTCAAGTGTACAATTATATAAAATATTATCTACATATTATATTGTGTTTTCACCACCCATAGTCTAATCTCCTTACATCACTATATTTTACCCCCAATATGCTTTTAACCTCCCCAACCCCTTTCCCTCTGGTAACCTTCATATGTTGTCTGTGTCTAAGAATTTATTTGTTGATTTTGTATTCGTTGTTTCCTTTTTTATATCCCACCTATGGATGAAATCACATAGTGCTTTTACTTTTCCATCTGACTCATTTCACTTAGCATCATACTCTTAACATCCATTAACATTGTCACAAATTGCAGTATTTCTTCTCTTCTTATGACTGAATAGTATCTCACTATAATTATGTACCATGTCTTCATTATTAAACCATTCTTCAAAGAACACTTAGGTTGTTTCCATGTCTTGGCTACTCTAAATAATGCTGCAGTAAACATATATATTACAAATAGATATTTTCAAATTTAGGGGAAGATCCCCAAAAAAGGGATCACTGAGTCTTGTGATAGCTCTGTTTTTAATTTCTTGAAGAGCTTTCATACTGTTTTTCATTGTAGCTGAAACCAATTTCTCTTCCCACTAGCAGTATATGAAGGTTTCTTTTTCTCCACATCTTCTTAGCAGTTGTTAGTTCCTGTGTTATTGACAGTAAGTATTCTAAAAGGTGTGAGGTGGTATCTCATTGTGGGTTTGATTTGTATTTTACTTGTAGAGAACTGAGACCTAGGTCCATAAGTTTAGTACGTATGTTTCTTCTACGTATTTTATTTTTCAGGTCTTATATTTAGGTATTTAATCCATTTTTCATATACCTGATTCATTTGTATGTCTCCTTGTGAAGAGTATCTGTTCAGGTCCTCTGACCATTTTTTAACTGGATTGTTATTTTTTGTTGTAGAGTGGTGTGAAATCTATC
Organism: Lasiurus cinereus; assembly: GCA_011751065.1. NCBI lineage: Eukaryota > Metazoa > Chordata > Mammalia > Chiroptera > Vespertilionidae > Lasiurus > Lasiurus cinereus. Next base: position 4,272,174 of record JAAGEH010000049.1, read on the forward strand.
TATCTATCTATCTATCTATCTATCTATCTATCTATCTATCTATCATCTCTCTCTCTCTCTCTCTCTCTCTCTATTTCTCTATCTCTCTATCATCTATCTATATATGATATTAGCCACTTATCAAAGGTATCCTACCTAATAAAGAGAGAATATGTTAATTGACCATCTCACCCTCACAAAGATGGCAGTGCCCATAACCAATAAGGAGGGAATAAGGGAATATAGTAATTGACTGCTATGCCCTCAAAAGTGGCAGTGCCCACAGCCACAAGATGGCAGGACACAGTTCCTTCAGCCCTATCAGGATGGCAGGTGTCTCCCATTCCCCTCAGTCCCCCAGTTGCCAGGGCTGGTGTCCTCCAGAGTCCCCCAGCCTCCTCAGTACCCTATTCGCCAGGGCCAGTCTGAAGTACAGGCAAGCCTCAGATGGTGGCTTCCAGGCCACCCAGGGCCAGCCCAGGCTCAGGTAACCAGGGCCAGCCAAGGCTTGTGCTTCTGCCATTGGCAACAGCAGAGGTATGATGGGGTGTCAACTTCCTCTGATTGCTAGGTTGCCTCCCTCCTGTGAAGGCTCCTGGACTGTGAGAGGGGGCAAGCTGGGCTGAGGAACCCTGACTCCAGTGCATAAATTTTCATGCAATAGGCTTCTAGTCACTTATAAGTATCTTCTCCCTTTTAGTTGGTTGTCTTTCTGTATGTTTTGATTGATTGATTGATTGATTTGAGAGAGAGAGAGAGAGAGAGAGAGAGGTTTGCTAGGTCTATTGTTCCATTATTCATTGGTTGATTCTTCCATGTGCTCTGAAGAGGGATCAAACTCGCCACCTTGGCACTTTGGGACAAGTCTCCAACCAACCGTGCTACTCAGCCAGGGGCCTTTCTGTTTTTGTGATGGTCTCTTTTCCTGAACAGAAGCTTTTATGTTTGATGCACTCCTATTCATTTGTTGTTGCTTTTACTTCTCTTGCCTTGGAGTCGAGTTTATAAAAGCTTCTCTGAGACCTAGGTCCATAAGTTTAGTATATATGTTTCTTCTACGTATTTTATTTTTCAGGTCTTATTTTTAGGTCTTTAATCCATTTTGAGTGAATCTTTTTTATGTTTACAGTATGATGTCAAATAGCAGTCTATTTTAATTCTTTTACATGTGCCTTTCCATGCTTCTATGTCTGAAAAGTGACAATTTTACTTTCTCATTACCAATTTGGCTATCTTTTATTTCTTCCTCTTGCCTTATTGTTTTGGTTAGGACTTCCAAAATTGTGTTGAATAACGGCAGTGAAAGTGGAAATTTTTGTCTAGTTCCTGATCTTAATGAAAAAGTTTTAAGTTTTTCACTGTAGCCGAGGATCTATCATATAAGTTTTTTATTATTTTGAGGTATTTGAGGTATTTACCTTCTATACTATTTTCAAGTGTTTTAATTATAAATGGAGGTTGTATTAAATGGTTTTTCTACCTCTCTCTCTCTCTCTCTCTCCTTTTTTACTTTTTTTAATCCTTTATTTTGTTAATATGCTATCGATGTGCATATTGTTAACCATTTTTGTGTCCCTGGAAAAACTCACTCTATAGTGATGTATTTTATTTTCATTATATTGTTGTAGTTGATTTGCTAGTATTTTGTTTAAGATTTATGCATCTCTGTTAATCAAAGGTATTGCCCTGTATTTTTCTTTTGTTGTGTTTCCCTCACTAAGTTTTAATATCAGAAAAATGTTGACCTCATAAAATGTATTAGGAAGTGTTGCCTCTTCTTAAAGTTTTCCATAGCATTTGAGAAGGATGAAGATTAAGACTTCTTTGAGTGATCAGAAGATTGAAGCTGCATCGTTTTGGATTTTCTTTTTGGGGGAGAATTTTGATGACTGCTTCAACTTCTTTACTGATGATCAGTGTATTCTAACTCTCTAGTGCTCTATGTTTTAGTCTAGGGAGGTTAGATATTTCTAAGAACTTGTCCATTTTTTCTAGGATGTCAAATCTCTGACATTTACCCTTCTGTGGTATTTTGGTGTAGTCCTTTTTATTTCTGTGGTATCCTTTGGAAGTTCTCTCCTTTCTTATTAAGCTCATTCTTTATTCCTTAGTTAATCTATCCACAAAATTAATTTTATTTATTTTTCAAAGAACCAGCTCTTTTTTTGTTCTCTATTTTGTTTAATACTACTATAAATTTTATTAATTTTTCCTTATACTTCCCTCATTATCCCTTTTGTTGCATCCCACTGCCTACCCCCCACCCCCCTTTTTTTAAGCTAATTCTTATCTCAGGATAAGATATTTTTTCCATTGATTTCTGGAGAGATTGAAAGCGGGGGAGAGTGGAGAGAGAGAGAGAGAGAGAGAGAGAGAGAGAGAGAGAGAGAGAGAGACTGAGAGAGAGGAGAAAGTAAGACCTATCAATGTGAGAGAGAGAGAGGGAATGGTTGCCTCCTGCAGGTGCAAGCCAGGTATGTGCCCTTTCCAGGAATCGAATCCACAACTCTTTGACATGCCGGCCTGTGCTCTAACTTCTGAGGCCTGGACACATCCCTGTCCATTTTTGTCTCTTGTTACCTCATTTATCTTGAAATCTATTATCATTTTCCACTCCTTTATTTTGAGTCTGTGTTTGTCTTTGCAGCTGAGATGGATCTCTTGAAGGCTGAAAGGAGCTGAGTTTTGTTTTTTAACTCATCAGCTATTCTATTTCATCCCTTCATTTATGTTACAGTGATGATTAATTTATGAGAACTTTCTACAGACATTTAATCTTTTGTTTTTTGTTAGGTTAGTGTCACCATTTCTAATTCTGTGTTTGTGTATGTTTCTGTCAGTTAGTTCAGTTTGGTTGTATCCTATGTTGGTCTCCCCTATTTCCTCTTTTTTATGCTATGTATCTGAATTCTAGATTTTTGTTTTGTGAATTCCATTAGTATTTTGAAAGATGTTTCATTTACACAATAGTCCTTTTTCTTCTCATTAAACCTGTGCAAGCTCAGTCTTTTCCCTTTTCCAATTACAGTTTTTTCTTGTCACAAATTATTTCTTTGTATGCTGTGTGTTTACTTTCAAACTGCAGTATCCATTGTCTTTTTTAAAAATGCTTTTACCTTTATTAATTTTTTTTTTTAGTGTAAACACCATGTTCTCAACAAGAGTTGCAAGTTCTTCTTTCTGTCTGGTAGTTATCTTACAGTTTTGTATGCTTATATTTATTTTTTTTTCAGATCAAATTTTTTTATTAATGTATTACATGTGTGCATATTTTCCCATTACCCCCTCCACTTCCATGCATCCCCTAACTTTCTAGTCTTGTGTCCATTGGTTATGCTTATATGAATGCATACAAGTCCTTCAGTTGATATGTTATCTACACTACCTGTCCCTAACCTTCCCACTGTAATTTGACAGTCTGTTTGATGCTTTACTACCTCTGTATCTATCTTTTTGTTCATCAGTTTATAATGTTATTTATTATCCACAAATGAGTGAGATCATGTGGTAATTTTCTTTCATTGACTGGCTTATTTCACTTAGCATAATGCTCTCCAGTTCCATACAGGTTGATGCAAATGGTAAAAATTCCTTCTTTTTATGGCAGCATAGTATTCCATTGTGTAGATGTACCATATTTTTATGATGCAGTCAACTGCTGACGGGCACACAGTCTGTTTCCAAATCTTAACTAATCTAAATTGTGCGGCTATGAACATAGGGATACATATATCCTTTCTAATTGGTGTTTCTAGTTTCTTAGGTAATATTCCTAGGAGTGTGATAACAGGATCAAATGGGAGTTCCATTTTTAGTTGTTTTTTTAATAGAATTTATTGATATTTTACAGAGAGGAAGGGAGAGGGATAGATCATTAGACACATCAATGAGAAAGAGACATCGATCAGCTGCCTCTTGCAAGCTCCCCACTGGGGATGTGCCCGCAACCAAGGTACATACCCTTAACTGGAATCGAATCTGGGATCTTTCAGTCCACAGGCTGACGTTCTATCCACTGAGCCAAATCAGTTTCAGCCATTTTTAGTTTTTTCAGGAAACTCCATACTCTTCTCCCCAGTGGCTACACCAGTCTGCATCCCCACCTGAAGTGCACGAGAATTCCTTTTCCTCCGCATCCTCACCAGCACTTGCCATTTGTTGATTTATTGATGATTGCCATTCTGACAAGTGTGCTATGGTTTCACATTGTCATTTTGATTTGCATCTCTCGGATAATTAGTGACTTTGAGCATGTTTTCGTGTTTCTCTTGGCCTTACTTCTTCCAAAAAGATTCTATTTAGGTCCCTTGCCCATTTTTTTATTGGATCATTTATCTTCCTTTATTAAGTTGTATAAGTTGTCCGTAGATGTTGGAGATTAAACATTTATCAGTGATAGCATTTGCAAATATGTTCTCCCATACAATGGGCTTTCTTGTTGTTTTGTTGATGGTTTCTTTTGCTGTGCAAAAGTTTTATATTTTGATGTAGCCTCATTTGTTTATTTTCTCTTTAGCTTCTATTGTCCTTGGAGCAGTATCAGTGAAGAAATTTCTTCGTCATATGTCTGAGATTTTGCTGCCTGTGGATTCCTCTACTATTTTTATGGTTTTCCATCTTATGTTTAAGTCCTATAGCCATTGAGTTAATTTTTGTGTATGGTGTAAGTTGGTGGTCTAGTTTCATTTTTTTTCGCATTTATCTGTCCAATTTTCCCAACACCGTTTATTGAAGAGACTGTCTTGACTCCATTGTATGTTCATGCCTTCTTTGTCAAATATTAATTGAGCATAGTGGTTTGGGTTGATATCTGTATTCTCTATTCTATTCCATTGGTCTATATGTCTTTTTGTGCCAGTACCAGGCTGTTTTGAGAACATTGCTTTGTAATATAGCTTGAAATCTGGTATTGAGATCCATCTACTTTGTTATTCTTTCTCAGGATTACTGCAGCTTTTTGGAGTCTTTTTTATTTCCATATGAATCTTTGGAGAGTTCTTTCTAGGTCTATGAAATATGTTGTTGGTATTTTAATGGGGAGTGCATTGAATTTATAGATTGTTTTGGATAATATGGATATTTTAATGATGTTGATTATCCCAATTCATGAGCATGGTATGCTCTTCCATCTATTTATGTCTTCCTCTATCTTTTTTTTTCAGTATAGTTTTTTTGCATATAGGTTTTTATCTCCTTAGTTAACTTTATTCCTAGGTATCTTACTTTTTGGTTGTGATGATAAATTAGATAACTTTTTTTAGTCTTTCTTTCTGTAAGTTCACTATTGCTGTATAGAAATACCATAGATTTCTTGGCATTAATTTTGTATCCTGCTATATTGCCAAATTTATTTATTAATTCTATTAGTTTTTTTATTAAGTCTTTTGTTTTTGTTTTTATGTAAAGTATCATGTCATCTGCAAATAAGGACAGCTTTACTTCTTCTTTTCCAATTTGGATGCCTTTTATTTCTTCTTCTTGGCTTATTGCAATGGATAATACTTCCAGTACTATGTCGAACAGGAGAGGTGAGAGTGGGCATCCCTGTCTTGTTCCTGTTCTTAGGAGAAATGGTTTTGTTTTTGGCCATTTAGTATAAGGTTATCTGTGGGTTTATCATATACGGCTTTTATGATGTTGAGTATGATCCTTTTATTCCCACCATGCTGAGTGTTTTTATCAAAAAGGGGTGCTGGATTTTGTCAAATGCTTTTTCTGCATCAATTGATATCACTATGTGATTTTTATATCTCAATTTGTGTATGTGATTTATCATGTTTATCGATTTACAGATATTGTACCATCCTTGTGTTCCCAGGAGAAATCTTACTTGGTTGTGGTGTATGATCTTTCTGATGTACTGTTGGATCCGATTTGCAAGAATTTTGTTGAGGATTTTGGCATCTATGTTCATGAGGGATATTGGCCCGTAATTCTCTTTCATTGTGTTGTTTTTATTTGGTTTTTGGTATTAGGGTGATACTGGCTTCACAGAAGGTGCTTGGAAGTGTTCCTTCTTGAATGTTTTGGAATAGTCTGAGGAGGATAGGTTTTAATTTTTCCTTGAATGTATGGTAAAATTCCCCTGTGTAGACCTCGCCCAGGGCTTTTGTTTGCTGGAAGCTTTTTGATGACTACTTCAGTTTATTCAATAGTTATTGGCCTATTGAGATGTTTATATTCTTCCTGATTTAATTTTATAAGGTTATATTTTTCTAGGAATATATCCATATCCTCCAGGTTGTCCAGTTTGTTGGAATGGAATTGTTCATAGTAATTTTTAATAATCCTTTGTATTTTGGTGGGGTCTGTTTTTATTTCTCCTCTTTCGTTTCAGATTTTGTTTATTTGAATCCTCTCTCTTAGCTTCTTGGTAGCTAGCTAGAGGTTCATTAATCTTGTTTATCCATTCAAAGAACCAGCTCTTGGTTTTGTTGATCTTTTGAATTGTTTCTTTGGTCCCTATGTCATTTATCTCCTTCTGCTCACAATGGGCTTTTCTTTTTACTCTCTTTCTATCTCTTTGAATTGTATGGGTAGGTAATTTATTAGCATTGTTTCTTTCTTTTTTTTTTTTTTTTGCAGTAGTCTTGTAGAGCTATGAACTTCCCTCTCTATACTGCTTTCACTGTGTCCCATAGATTTTGGATTGTTGTGTTTTCATTGTCATTTGTTACCATAATGTTTTCTATTTCTTTCTTGATCTCTCTGGTTACCCAGTCATTATTTAATAGCATCTGTTTAGTCTCCATGTGTTTGATTTCTTTGGATTGTTTTTATTGTAGTTAACTTCCAGTTTCATGCCACAGTGATCTGAAAAGATGCTTGATATGAATTCTATCTTCTTGAATTTAAGGAGACTTTGCCTATGACCCAACATGTGATCTATGTTTGAAAATGACCCATGTGCACTAGAGAATAATGTATATTCTGTGGCTTTGGGGTCAAATGTTCTGAACATGTTAATTAATTCCATCTGGTCTAATGAGTCTTTTAGGCTTGATGATTCTTTGCTGATTTTTTGTTTAGAGGATTTTTATTAAAGTCTCTTACTATGATTTTATTGCTGTCAGTTTCTCCCTTTATATACTCTAGGAGGGTTTTTTTTTTTTTGTATTTAGGTGCTCCTGTATTGGGTGTGTAAATGCTTACAAGAGTTATTTCTTCTTGTTGGATTGCTCCCTTTGGTATTAGGTAGTGGCCTTCCTTATATCTTTTTATGTCCTTCATTTTGAGATCTAATTTGTCAGATATATGTATTGCTACCCAAGCATTTTTGTGTTTTTGTTTTTTTAAATTTCCATTTGCCTGAAAAACCATTTTCATCTCTTCACCATCAGTTAGTGTGCATTTTTGTTTTATTTTGTTTTGTTTTTTCCTGAGGTGGATTTCTTGTAGACAGCAGATATATGAGTTATGTTTTCTTATATAATCTGGCCTATGTCTTTTGATTGGGACATTTAATCCATTTACATTTAAAATTATTATTGATAGGTACTAATTTGTAGCTATTTTTATTCTTTGCCCCTGTGTTCTTTCTTTGCTTCCTATTTCTTTTTTTTTTTTTTTTTTTGCAGCAGACCCTGTAACATTTCTTGCATTGCTGGTTTGGTGATACTAAATTTCCTTTTTGTCTGTGAAGCTCCTGATTTCATCATTGATTTTGATTGAAAGCCTTGCTGGGTACAGTATTCTTGGATTCAGACTCTTTATTTGCATGACTTTGTATATTTCATTCCATTCCCTTCTGGCCTGATGAGTTTCCCTTGAGAAATCAGTTGCTAGTCTGATGAGTGTTCTTTCTTTCTTTCTTTCTTTCTCTGGCCACTTTTAAGGTTCTTATTCTGTCAGTGGTATTTGCCAATTTAATTATAATGTGTCTTGGTTTCGATCTTCTGTGGTTCATTTTGATTGGGACTCTGTGAGCTTCTTGTATTTGTGTAGGTTTTTTCTTTTCTATATCAGAGAAGTTTTCTGTCATTATTTCTTCAAACAGATTTTCTATTCCTTGCTCAGTTTCCTGTCCTTCTGGATCTCCTATTATGCAGATGTTGTTTTGTTTTGTGTTATCCCAAATTTCTCTTAGGCTCTTCTCCTGCTTTCTATTTTTTTTTTTTAGAAGCTGCTGTACTTGAGCATTTTTCCTACTGTATCTTCTAGCTCACTGATGCGGTCCTCTGCTTCTTCTAGTCTACCCTTGATGCTTTCTATTGAGTTCTTTACAGCAGAAATGCCATATTTCATTTCCTCTTGGTTCTTACTCATATTGTCAATTTGCCTTCCATTCTTTTCAGCCACCTTATGACCAGTTCTCTGAATTTTTTCTTTTGCAGGTTTATTGCCTCCATTTCATTTACTTCCTTTTCTGGTGATGCATGCTTTTCTTTCATATGCAGGCTGTTTCTTTGTCTGGCCACGGTATCTCTTCTCCGAGTGTCTGGTTATGTAGTTCTCTCTCTCCTTTTTTTTTTTAATCTGGGACAAGAGACCTCATCTTATTCCACGGGAAATCTGACCTTTCAGTGTGGCATGTAGAGGTCCTCTGAATCCCAGTGCTTGCGCCAATTGGGGACCGGTGTTCTCAGGCTCACAACTGTTTTGAGTGCCTCAACTTTAGAATTTCAGGCTTTTGTAAACATCCACTTTCCCCTTCAAGATGGTGCAGTGTCTGCATCAGAGCTAGTTCCTCCAGGAGAAAAAACCCAGCAGTGGGACTGCCAGGTCAGGGGAGCCCCGACCAGCAGTCCCCCACCTTCTTCTGGAGGATAACTCTCCCTTAACCATCAAAAAACACTCCCAGTGAGACCCTCAGCAGTTTTCTCTGTCTGCTCAGGGAGAAGGCTCAGGACACATCCATCTATTCTGTGCTATTTTTCTGATCCAAGAAATTTCTTTAGGTATACCTTGACTATGGGAACCTTCTCTACTGCCTGTATCCTTTTATTTTGTTTCAACACAGGGCTTATGGTGGTAATTTTTTTCATATTTTGTTTGCATGGGAAATAAATTAAACCTTTATTCTCCTTCAGATTTAGAGCATAATTTGTCTGGATATATTATTCTTGGCTGGTGATTTCTTTCTTTTGACATTTTGAGTATTTGATTCCACTTTCTACTAGCTTGTAGGGTTTGGCTAAAATGTTCAATGATGTTTTATCTGTATAAGTTACTGTCTTCTTTTTCCCTAGCTTTCTTGTAAATCAGTTGTAGCTTTTGACAGCTTTAATATAACATGTTTTGAAGAATGCCTTTTTGGATTGATATAATTAGATGTACTATTAGCTTTCCAGATTCAAAGGCCTATTTCTTTCTATAGGTTTTGTAAGTTTACATTCATATTTGTTTAAATAAATCCTCTGTTGTATTTTCTTTCTTCTCTTTTTTTATATCCCCATTATTATTATATTTACCTTTCTATTGGAGTTCTCATAGCCTTGCTTCATTTTTATACTCTTGATTCTCTTTCTTGTTCTACCTGAGTCATTTCTAAATTTTTATTTTCAGTATCACTAATTATTTCTTCCATCTGGTCTGTTTTCTTTCCTAAGCTCTTTAGTTCATTCTTGATCTGCTCTACTGAATTCTTTAGTTCCAGAATTTCTGTTTGGTTCTTTCTCTTTAGTTTCAGTCTCTTTGGGAAAGTACTTCTTTTGTTCATTGATTTTATGTCTGAGCTTGTTGAAAAGTTTTCCTGAGTTTCCTGGTATCTCTGAGTTCTTTTTCATAAGTGAAATCTAGAATTTTCTGTCATTTAAGTCATAGGCATTCATGTCTTTACATTTATTTTCTCGAGATTTTTATTTTATTTTATTCTTTAATCCCTTGTTTTGGTTATTCATTGTGTTTGATGCAAAATTTCTCTACCTAGGCATTTGTAGGAATAAAAGTGTTTTGTTCTAAGTATTGGAATTAACCTTTAGGCAGGTTGATAAGGCCCAGGGTCTTTTGTTTTTCGGTAGGTACTAATGTGCAAGTTTCTGTTTTCTATTTCCTGCACTGCTGGGGCTTCCAGGGTCTCTATCTGGCAGTGTTGCTTTATAAAAAATGCCTTGTGTTTCCATAGGAGATGTGTTTCCTTTTACTACCTGGTCACTTTGCTCTCAGTGCAACAAATTCTGTTGGGATGTAGTGGCTACAGTTCTCCTGGCTTGTGGATTCCTGGTGCCACCTTCACGCCAACAGATGCTTCCAGCCACACTACTCTTTCTGATATGTCTTCCCTGGCTCTGTCAGGCTCTTCAAAGACAGGTGGAAAAAATATGGGTGTAGAAGGCTGGTTTATACATCTTCTGGTCTGTTCTGTCCAGTGGATTCAACCACAATAAGTACAGATCACTTACACTGGTACTTGTGACTTGTGGAGTAAGGATTTTATATCCACAGCATAATTTGATATCAGGGGCCTACCCCATCTTTGGCTTGCTTTGTCAGTGATGGGGGTTTGTGGTATTATGCCAACCTTCAAACTATTTAATTGTTCATGTCCTTGGGCTCTGACTCAGTGTGTACCAGCCACCCCAGACCAATTGTTACTTCTGCTACTCTGTTCTGGTCTGCCTCGTGGGGGCTGCATACCAACCCTTCACTGCCATCAAGTCCAGTAGGCTGCCAAGAGTGCCAGAATGCATCTTTGGATTTGTGCCTGTCCTACCCCTATCCTATTGCCCCTGCTTGTCCTGTATGCTCACCTTCAGATATTTTAATGCACAGAGCCCTCAGATATGTTTGCATATTGAACAGGAAATCCTTTGTGAGTTACAATTTTCCAACTTGGTGTGAAGGATTTCCTTTGTGGAATGTATGCAGGTTTCTAGTTCAAATATGTAACATGTGCTTATAAAGATTTTTTTTAAATAAAGGTAATAATGATCTTGGTAAATATTCAAATACAAAGATGAATTGTATTTATTTAATGTGATGGTTAATTTTATGTCAATTTCATTGGCCTCAAGGTGCCAAGGCATTTGGTAAAACATTCTTCCGGATGTGTCTGGGAAGGTGTTTCTGGATGAGATTAACATTGGAATAATTATCTTTCTCAATGAAAATGGGCCTCATCCAATCAATTAAAACCCTGAGTAGAATAAAAGCCTGAAAAAAAAGGAGCTCTGCTGTTGGACTCCCTTGATTTGAAAAATCAGTCTTTTGCTATTTTTGAACTCTAACTGAAATGTTGGCTGCTGTTTTGCTGCTTCTCCAGCTTGCAGGCAATCAGACCAAGCCTTCACCATTAGCTCACCTGGCTCTTCTGCTCAGTGACTGCAAGTTTCAGTGTCCATAATCCTTATAATCCCATTTAATAAAAGGCTAATATGAAAATTGTCTCTTTGGGAGTTAGACCAACTGGGAGTTCAACTGCTTACTATGATGTGCACTGACCACAAGAGGGTGGCATGAGATGAAGGAAGACCCCAGCTGGCAGCCATCAGCTGGGGAAGGAAGGCCCAAGCCACCAGCTGGCAATTAGGGAAAGGAAGGTCTAGATCTGCCCATGCACGAACCAAGTCTCTAATAAATAAATAAATGAATAAATAGCTATTTACAAATTGTATAGTTATACATACACATATATATTTATTGGGTAAATCCTATGTAATAAAAGCCTAATATGCTAAGTGCCTGGTCATTCGGTCATCTGTTCAGTCAAAGTGTAATATGCTCGTGGCTGGAAAGCACAGTGGCAGTGGCAGGAGCCTCTCCCACCTCTGCAGCAGTACTAAGGATGTCCAACTGCCGGCCTAAGCTATCAGTCAGACATTCATCCCCAAGGGCTCCCAGATTGCAAGAGGATACAGGCAAGGCTGAAGGATGCCCCCTGAGTACACAAATTTCATGCACTGGGCTTCTAGTATTAATATATATTTATGTTACTGTTATGCATAAGTATTTTGTTATATGCTTTTTACTTGTTCAAATATTGAGAAACATGTGTTCTTTGCCCTTCAGCACCTCCTCCTCCCTGCCATGGTCTTCATGGTGGCAAAGGGAAGTGCCAGCATTCCGATGTCCCTAGCACTTCTTTAAGTCAAGCAGAGGCAGAGGCACAGCCAGAGGCAGAGATGGAGATGTCCCTTGGACTATCACATAGTACCTTATTAGAAAGTGGCAGGCTCTTTGGAGAAAATTCTCATGATTTCCTATTATCTTTCAAAAATTCCTATTGCAAATTCTATTAACCAAAATGGAAGAGTTTGACTTTATCAACACTACCAAGGAGTCCTGAAAATACATCGCACTTGAGTAACCAAAATACAGAAGCTTAAATTACAGAGCTGCTGTCTTCAAATTTAATTAATTTAGTGACTATCAGGTTTTTCTGAATGCCATCTAATTGAAAGAAAACTAAGATAATCAGTTTAACATATAGCAGACCTTTTAATGTCAGCAAGAGTGAGGTAAAACCTGTGTAAATTACATTTAATAAATCTAGCTTTAAAATGATAGATCAAAGAAATATTTACCAGTATGCTGGTGCTTCCCTTTGTTGGCAAAATTTTGACTATACAGAGCATGTTTCCATATGAAAACACCAATTGGAAAATGTTGGAAAAAGCATTAACTGATGAGAAATTCATAAAACGGATCAAGTCAGACATGATGCATAAAAGGAGGTGGAAGTTTTTCTTTCCAAATTTAAACTGGAAGAGAAATACGAGAGGGGTGATGCCTTTTGCAATCTGGAATTAAAAGATGCCTTTGAGCAGGCCAGCGCACACTTTTTTCAGAATGTGTGTCAGCAGTGACCTTTCTCTGTCTGAGGTGATTCATCAAGAAAGGCACAGAGAGAGATGATGGCTGCCACTGACACCCTCATGATGAGGCGATGTATAAGAGCAATCACTAGGTTCTGTGCTGACTACCGCTTTCTTTTCTTTATCTAGCACATCAAAAAAAAATCATTCTGTTCTACCAGCCAATTCTTCTCCCCATAGGGAAATGCTTGGCACTGTTCATAACCTTTCTCCTGTCTCTAATAATCTACTTTTCCTCTGACACTGCCACCCAGAAGACCTCAGTAAAAATCCAAAAATAAAGGACCTAATTTTGAAAAATAAGTATGTATACATAATTGCTTTGTTTCTGTGGACATCCCTATGTGGATTAATGTACATGTGGATTCACTTAAAATATGTATTTGTGTTTAAGTATATACAGGTATTTATCACACACATTAATATGTCATATATTTTGCAAACTACATAAGATAAAAATCACATCATATGTTATATACAGAGGTCAGTACAATGAATGAAGAGACTATATGGACTCCTATGTTCATAGCAGCACAATTTACCATAGCTAAGATTTGGAAACAGTCTAAATGCCCATCATCAGATGAATGGATTAAAAACTGTGGTACATCTACATAATGGAATGCTATGCTGCTCTAAAAAAGAAGGAACTCTTATCATTTGCAACAGCATGGATGGAACTGGAAAGCATTATGCTAAGTGAACTAAGCCAGTCAGAGAAAGATAAATATCAAATGATCTCACTCATTTGTGGAATATAATGAACAACATAAACTGATGAACAGAAACAGATCCAGAGACAGAGAAGCATTGATCGGACCGTCAAACCTCAGAGAGAAGTTAGGGGAGGGTGGGAGAAAGGGGGAAGATCAACCAAAGGACTTGTATGCATGCATATAAGCATAGCCAATGGACACATACACAGTGGCGATGAGGGCATGAATGGGGGAAAGTGAAGGGCTAAGGACACATTGTAATACCTTAGTCAATTAAAAAGAAAGGTAAGGACTAAGTCATAAGATGTTAGAAGTAAAGCAGATTAAGAACATGTATTTGGAGAGTCACAGTTCTGGATTCCATTCTTAGTATGCATTTACTAGTGATCAAATCTCAGGCATGTTTTGGAAATGCGGGATAAGATTTGTAGAGTCATCTCTTTCAAGTTTATGTCAAAGTACATCATTTAGAAGAACTAGAGTTCCTAGGTAGTGCTGGCATTGGGTACCTGAACAGTGATAAAATTTTGCCATTTAATATTAGTCACTGCTTTCTGTAAGTGGCGGACCCATGCTGGAAACCACGAAGGGATCTAGTAGGCCACAGAGAACACAACTACCCTCAGAGATCAGAAGAAATATCTGATTGCAGAAGAAACCAAATAACTGGAAAGGTTTTTCATTATTTCATTGTGCTATCCACAAAAGCTGAGGTTAACTTTTGACTAATTAGGAGTATGTTAAAGAAGTGCATGGGTCACCAGGCTCCTTATGTGACCAGTTCCATGTCATGATTGGGCTTCCTCTTTTGAGTAATATCTTTTCCATGAATAATTTTTTTTTTCTTCTAGTTACAATTATGTTATTTTTATTTTTAAAGAAATGTTACAAATTTATTTACTTTAGTTAAGATACATAAACCTTAAAATTTATTTATTGATTATTATTATTTTTAATTTAATAATTGTTTATTGTTTAGATTATTAAAATTGTTCCTCTCCACCCCCCGTTTCTCTCCAACCAGCTCCCACCCCTCCCTCTGCCTTTACCTTACCCTTTCATTGTCCTCATCAATAGGTGTACAATTTTTGTCCAGTCCTTCCTGCACTAACCTTACCCCTTTCCTTCTGTGAATTGTCAATCCACTCCCTCTCTATGCCTCTGGTTCTATTATATTCACAAGTTTATTCTGTTCATCATATTTTTAATTCACTTGATTTTTAGATTCACTTGTTGATAGATATGTATTTGTGGTTCATAATATTCATCTTTACCTTTTACTTCTTCTTCTTCCTAAGGAGTACCTTTCAGCATTTCATATAATACTGGTTTGGTGTTGATGAACTCCTTTAGCTATTTCTTATCTGTGAAGCTCTTTATCTGACCTTCAATTCTGAATGATAGCTTTGCTGGATAGAGTATTCTTCGTTGTAGGTTCTTGCTATTCATCACGTTGAATATTTCTTGCCACTCCTGTCTGGCCTGCATAGTTTCTGTTGAGAAATCAACTGACAATCCTATGGATGCTCCCTTGTAGGTAATGAACTGTTTTTGTCTTGCTGCTTTTAATATTCTCTCTTAGCCCTTTGCTCTTGTCCTTTTAAGTGTGATGTGTCTTGGTGTGGTTGGTCCTCCTTGAATTCCTTTTGTTTGGGGTTCTGTTCTCTTCCTGGATTTATAAGTCTATTTCTTTCACCAGATGGGGAAAGTTTTCAGTCATTATTTCTTCAAGTAGGTTTTCAGTATCTTGCTCTCTCTATTCTTCTGGCACCCCCATAATTCTGATGTTGATACACTTGAAGTTGTCCCAGATGCTCTTTACACTATTTTCAAATTTTTGGATTCTTTTTTCCTTTTGCTTTTTCAGTTGAGTGTTTTGTACTTCTTTGTATTTCAAATATTTGACCTGATTCTTCTGTTCCACCAGTCTGCTGTTAGGTCTCTATATAATGTTTGTTTGTTTGTTTTATTTCAGTCAGTGTATGTTTAGTTTCTAGTTGGTCCCTTTTCATATCCTCAAGGGTCTCACTAAATTTATCAAACTTTTCTAGGAAATTCTTGAAAAACCTTATAACTGTGCTTTTGAACTTTATATCCAGTCATTTGTTTTCCTCCATTTCTTACATTTGTGATCTGTTTCTTTGTCTTCACCTTTACACTGCTTCCCTGAGTTGGTAGAGTAGCTTTGTTTGCTAGGTGTCCTATATTGCCCCATAGTTCTGGCTCCCTAGTTACCTGAAATGGAAACTCTTGGTGCACCCCTTTGTGGACTGTGTGTATAGTCTTGTTGTAGTTAAGTCTTGACTGTTGTTGGTATCACTGTGGGGAATTGACCTCCGGGCCGATTGGCTGTGAGGATCAGCTGTGTCTACTCCAGAAGAACTCTGTGCTGGAGAAGTTCTTATAAAACAAGACTTGCAAAATTCAAAAGCCTCTGTGCTTGGCTTAGATGGGGTGGAGTCTCAGAACTGAGTAGACAGCCTTGGCTTCCCATCACCCCTGCCCTATGAGGACCCTGAGTCTCAGTGATCCTCGGTAATCACTGCACTCTTCTCTGCACATACTCACATGCACACTTCCATACCTCTGCTTTTGTGGCTCCCCTCATTTTCCACGCACTCCTCCATTTTTACAACAGTCCAGACTCCCCCCATCTGAGTCTTGCCCAGAAGTGGGGTTCAGTGCAGTTGGGAGTTTCCATCTCCCTCCCCCTCAGCCCACCATTGTCTCCATGTGTGTGTCTCCATACCTCAGTTTTCTGCAGCTCGTCTGAGTCTCTGTGAACCTCTCCTTTTCCTTCTAGTTGTAGAATTTCCACTCAGCCAGCTTTCCTGTGGTTCTGGATGATGTCCATTCTTTCTTTTAGCTGTAGTTTTGAAATTGTTGTGCGAGGCAACAGTTTAGGTATTCAACTATTCCTTCATCTTGTTTTCTCTCTCAAACCTTAAAATATAGATATATGAAGTTTATAATATATAATAGTATCCTATATAATAAAGAGGAAATATGCAAATTGACCATCACACCCTCACAAGGTGGCTGTCTATGACCAGGTTGGCAGGGGTAAGTGAGGGACAACCAAAGAACTGAACAAGAAGGCTGCGTAGAGTGGCCAGGCTGGCAGTCTTTTTACTAAAAGAGACATAATGTTCAATCTCTTTTAGTAAAAGAGACATAATGATTGAACAAACAAGCTGCTTGGGGCAAACAGGCCAGCACAGGGGCTGTGAGAAACAACCAATTTGGCACAGGGGTGTGACCAGGCCAGCAAAGGGGGATAGTAAAAGGCAACCAGGTCAGTGAGGGGGACAGTTAGAAGCAACCAGTCCAGTGAGAGGAGGGGGCAGTTGTGGACAAGCAAGCCAGCAGAGGGAGGCAGTTGGGGTCACCAGGATGGAAGGGGGTAGTTAGGGGCAATCAGGCAGGCAGGCAGGTGAGCAATTAAGAGCCAGTGGTCCAGAATTGTGATATGGATATCTCACTATTGGTTTAGGTCCAATTCTGGGATTGGGCCTAAACTGGCAATTGGACATTCCCTGATGGGTCCTATATTGGAGAGGGTGCAGGTTGGGCTGAAAGAACCCCTCCCATGCATGAATTTTGTGCACCAGGCCTCTAATATGTTATAACAGTATGTATATATTCTATTAAATGTGACTCAGTGCACTGGGCCTCTAGTCTATACATATAAAAGGCAAAGCGACCATTACAACCTAATGCCAGAATTACCGGTAGGCCAGTTGTCATGACATACACTAACCAACAGGGGGCAGACACTCAATACAGGAGTTGGCCCCTGATGATCAGTGAACTCCTATAGCCAAGCTTCCACTGTCCTTCCCTCTGGGCTATGATGGAGGGGAGCAGCAGGCCATCCCCCCATCATCCCTCCCCCAAGCCTACCAGCCCCCTGATTGTCCTCAATCCCTGGCCAGACCAAAGGATCCCATCCGTGCACAAATGTGTGCACCAGTCTTCTAGTCATCCCTTTAGCTTCATATGTTCCTTCATATGTTCTATTCTAACCTCTTTACTTTTCTCCATTATGCTTACTGCAGAGAATTCAAATACACTGGGGCTTCCTTTAGCTTAAATCTCTAGATGCTCCTAGCTACAGTGTAGCACCTTCATCTCATCTTAAAAACATTGAAGGTTGATTTCAATAAGGAATAAAAGCTATCCATTTCTTCACTCTGGTAGCCTACCATTGGCTATATGTTGCCTGATTCTTTCTTCTTGGGGAAGCAGTTGGGTCATTTATACTCTGATAAGATTCATAAGCAGATGCTTTCTCAAGGCACTCCTTTCCCCCTAGGCACAGATGTTCTCAGATTCCAGGAGCTTAAGTCCTAAAATATAAAATAGAAAGTGGTAGGGAAACAAGAAAGACAAGCTGTGATTCTGATAGACAGGGAGAAAAAAGTTGGCTTGACTGTTTCTACTTTAAAGTCTCCAAATACCATAATTCCAGTAAAGATTTGTTATTTTTGTTTTGTTTTGTTTTGTTTTCCCCTTCATATGCCAAACATCTCAGAATTGGTAGTTATGTCTAGTAAGCACTTTTCTTAACAATGTAAATAAATTTCCATTTCATATCAACATCGTATGTATTTCAAAAATTGACTTAACTATTGCAAACATATTTTAGGATATAATTCATTCAAATTATATTTTCCTGTGAGTATTGGTACAGAAGTAGGGTATTTGCAAATGTAAAAGATAATGTATCTAATTCTGTTATAATACATTTTCAATTGAAGTCCAGGCTGCTCTGCATGACCAAAAGCCAATTAGCAGCATATGACCTTGTTTATAACCCTGTTTGCCCTTCTTACTGACATGGAGCAAGTAAAAGCATAGCAGTAAGTACACAGTGGGAAGGCAGGTATCTGATCATCCAAAGTCGTAGTTGAAAATGGCTCTCAACCTAATTAGCTCTCAAAAATTGTTAAAAGAACAGAAACTAAATGTTTAGGATATTTAGAGGAGAGTCAGAGTCAGACAATATGTTGTTCAGCTTTGAAACAGAAACACATCATTAGTAGAGACCTAAAAAGATTCCTGTGAGGGAATGAGAATGATAAATGTCACTCAGGGTCAGCCTCTACTATGATACCATTAGACTATGGCTCCCTAAATCTCTGGAGTTAGCTTGGCTGAGCTTTTCCTTTTAACCTTGAGACCCTACTTACAAAGTCCACTTTGCCAGCCTCCCTGTTGTTGCCCTTACCCTGTTCTGGTCCAGTTCTTTTAGCATCTCTAGTTTTTGTGTCTTGTCATTTACTTATGGATCTGAACTTCTAAATCCAACTTCTTCTCTAAATATTTGTCTTTATTATGGGCCTGGTCTTTTCACTTAAAATTCTGCACGAAGTTTCTTTGTTTGGGGTTGCACTTCTAAAAAAAAATTAGGAAAAAATACATGAACAAAATAATAATGACAAAGTTAGTGATAGTCTGCATTCATGAACACCTGAAATGCACCATTTTCTCAAAACACCCTTGTGGTTCTGTTGTTTTGTTTTGTGGATTAATATCAGGACTTTCCAGAAAGTCTAGTTTGAGAAGCCATCTGAAGTTGCCTCCAAAAGGACAATTTCTTAAAATTTCAAGATAATCGCCGAAACCGGTTTGGCTCAGTGGATAGAGCGTCAGACTGCGGACTGAAGGGTCCCAGGTTCGATTCCGGTGAAGGGCATGTACATTGGTTGCAGGCACATTCCCAGTAGGGGGCGTGCAGAAGGCGGCTGGTTGATGTCTCTCTCTCATTGGTGCTTCTAGCTTTCTATCACTCTCCCTTCCTCTCTGTGAAAAATCAATAAAATATATTTAAAAATGTTTTCAAGATAATCAATCAAAACATAAAGAAGAAGAAAAATGTGGTTAAAGATTGAAGCAAACATTGATAAAAATATTTTCACATTAATATAACTAGAGGCCTGGTACACGAAAATTCATGCATGTGTGAGGGGGGTTCCTCAGCCCAACCGGCAAACTATTACAGTCCAGAAGTCCTCAGGGGATGTCCTACTGATGGATCCCTAGGAAGAGTGGGCCTAAGCTGCAGTCTGGCCTAACCTCTGCAGGAGGAGACCAGCCCAGCAGATCAGGGGACAGCACAATCTCCATCACTCTGCTGCTGCTGCCTGGCATCCTTCTGTGGAAGGTGACTGAATGGGCAATAAGGTGACAACACCACCTCCATCACCCCACTATTGCTGCCCAGCTTCCCTCTCAGGAGGTGACCAGGTGGACCAATCAGGGGATAGTGCTGTATCTCCCATCGCCCTTCTGCTGCAGCTGGTTGCCTTCTTCCCCACCCCCCACATCACTGTTCCCTTCCTCTGTCCACTGGCATGCACCTTGGCTGGCCTGGCATTGACTGTTTGCCGTCACTGTCCCCCATCTACTGGTTGTTCCACTGTTCAGTTGATTTGCATATTATGCTTTTATTATATATAGAATTATTAATTACATAAACACATTAAATTTGTGCTGTTCTTTTTTACCAGTAAATCATCAAATATTTTAATTGAACTCCTGTTTGGAGAAGTCACTAATACTGTTCTTACTGGAAGTTAGGGTTTCATTTTATATTATTTTGTATTGTTTTTCTTGCATGTTACCTCCTCATATCTTCTAACATTGAGTCCTCTGTTTATCCAGCAGGAGCTCAAATAATGTTAATTCATTAAATATAATTTCATTATAATGTTGATAAGGAAAAACAAACAAAAATAAAAATAATGATCCCAAGCCAGGCCCTCTGTTAATATAGAGTTTGCATGTTCTCCCCATGTCTATGGATTTTCTCTGGGGACTCTGTTTTTGTCATAGGCCAAAAATGTGCATGTGAGGTGAATTTCCATGTCTAAATTGTTCCAGTCTTAATGAATACCGAGGTGGGTATGAATGTTTTCAGATATGGAAGAGCACTTGTCTAGTGTGATTACATTGAACTAGATTTACCAATTGTACCATGTGTAATTTCATTTCCCTCTATATATGTGTGTATGTGTGTGTGTAGAGTTTTTTGTATGTTGCAGATATTACTTTTCACTTTTCATACTTGCTGGCATGTGTCTGTAAAGAATAACTCCCAGGAGAATCCAAGATGGCGGCATAGGTAAACACCTACACTGCTGCCTCGCACAACAATTTCAAAACTACAACTAAAGGACAGAACAGACATCATCCAAAAACACAGGAAATCTGGCTGAGTGGAAATTCTACAACTAGAAGGAAAGAGAGGGGCTCACAGAGACCCAGAGGAGCTGCAAAAAGCTGAGGTGCAGAGACGTGCACCTGCAGAGAGCAGGTGCTGGAGAACCTGGCTGGCTTTCTCTGGCGGGAGGGAAACAGAGATTCCCAATGGCATTGAACCACTTATCCTACAACACTAAACTCCAGATCCAGCCGAAACTCATATGGAGGGAGTTTGGACTGTGAAAAGGGAGAAGTGAACAGAAATTTAGGGGAGTTGCAAAAGATCAGAAGTCTGGTGGCGCGCACAGCACTGCGCGCAGAGGACCAACAGCTAATTGTGTCGCTGGCTTTCACAAGTGGGCGGGAGACAGACCCTCCCAATTGTGCCATTTCTAACTCCACAAAACCCTGGTTTCAGGCAAAACCCTGGGAACCTAGACTCATATGGTCCTGGAGCGCAGGGGAGCCGGAGGGGCAGCAATCTAGAGGCACTGAGAGAGAGCGCGTGCACAGAGACCACTCCAGCGATTACCCAGTCACATGAGACTCAGGGACCATGGAGGGTAGGGCCAACTGGAAGGCAAGGTGGTCCATTAAGCCCTGAGACTCCACCCATCCCAAGCTCAACAGAGAGGGTTTTGTGGTTTTGCAAGTCTTGTATCATAAGTCTGAATCCAACACAGAAGTTCTCCCGGCATAGTGAAAATGTTGAGACAAGGGAAGGGATCAGAAACCAAAGAAATGGAGGAAAACAAATGACTGGATATAGAGTTCAAAACCATGCTTATAAGGTTTTTCAAGAATATCCTAGGAAAGTTAGATAAAGTTAGCGAGTCCCAAGAGGAGATGAAAAAGATCCAACTAGAGATGGAAAAGGTCATCTAGGGTTTAAACATACACTGACTGAAATAAAAAATATTATTCAGAGACCTAACAGCAGACTAGAGGAAGGCAAGAATCAAGTCAAAAATTTGAAATATAAAGAATCAGAAAACACTCAACTGGAAAAGCAAGAAGAGAAAAGAATCCAAAAATGTGAAGATAATGTAAGGAGCCTCTGGGACAGCTTCAAGCATACCAACATCAGAATTGTGGGGGTGCCAGAGGAAGAGAAAGAGCAAGATACTAAAAACTCATTTAAAGAAATAATGACTGAAAACTTCCCACATCTGGTAAAAGAAATAGACTTACAAGTCCAGGAAGCACACAGAATCCCATATAAAAGGAATCTAAAGAGGACTGCACCAAGACACATCATAATTAAAATACCAAGAGCAAAAGACAAAGAGAGAATATTAAAAGCAGCAAGAGAAAAACAGTTCTTTACCTACAAGGGAGCACCCATACTACAGTCAGCTGATTTCTCAACAGAAATGATGCAGGCCAGACGGGTGTGGCAAAAAATATTCAATGTGATGAATAGCAAGAACCTACAACCAAGAATACTCTATCCAGCAAAGCTATCATTCAGAATTGAAGGGCAAATAAAGAGCTTCACAGATAAGAAAAAGCTAAAGGATTTCCTCAACTCCAAATCAGTATTATATGAAATGCTAAAAGGTACTCTTTTAGAAGAGGAAGAAGAAAAAGGTAAAAGACAAAAAATTATGAACAACAAATACGTATCTATCAACAAGTGAATCTAAAAATTAAGTGAATTAAAAATTTGATCAACAGAATAAACTGGTGAATATAATAGAATCAGGAACACAGAAAGGGAGTGGACTGATAATTCTCAGGGGGAAAGGTGTGAGGGATGTACAGGGAGAGACTGGACAAAAATCAGACACCTATGGATGAGGTCAACAGGAGGGAGGTAAGGGTAGAGGGAAGGGTGGGAGCCAGGTGGAGGGGAGCTATGGAGGGGAAAAAAGAGAAACAAATGTAATAATCTGAATAATAAAGATTTAATTTAAATAAATAAATAAATAAATGTGGAAAAAAAATAACTCCCTATGTAACCACAGTAATGTCATCATGCCTCTAATATATCCATTGAATTCTGTCACCAAATATAAATTCCACATTTAAATCTCCCTAATTATTTTGAAAGTAGTTTTTATTGTCTATTTTTAAAATATCAGGATCTGATTATGAATTAGATTCATAATTAATGGAAGCAAGTAAAAAGTAATTGTTGAAAGAAAAATACTGTCAATCCAGAATTATACAGCCAAATAAATTAGCCTTCAAAAATAAAGGAAAAATTAAATTTTTGTAAGACAAAAAAGAAATACAAATGAAAGTTCTATAATGAGAAGAAATACAATATATATCAGAAACTTGAATTTTTACAGTAAAATTAAATAAAATCAAACATATTGATAAAAGGGTCAATTATCCATAATATGACAATACTAAACTTTTATATATCTAACCACAGAACACAAAGGAGACATAGATCTGAAAGTGCTATAGACATATGCACAGTTATAGTTGAAGATTTGTATACTTTCATCTCTCTAATTAATAAAACAAGTAGGAAGATCTTCAGTAGGTCAAAGGGACCTAAACAAAACAATTAGCAAATTTGACAAAATTGACTCCAAAGAGTAAATATTGACTAAAATAGCTATGTGGCCAAGACTGGTTTCGCTGAGTGGATAGAGTGTCGGCCTGAGGACTGAAAGGTCCCAGGTTCAATTCCAGTCCGGGGGCATGTGCCTTGCTTGCGGGCACATCTCCAGTATGGGGCGTGCAAGAGGCAGCTGATCAATATCTCCCTCTCATTGATGTTTCTGACTTTCAATCTCTCTCCCTTCCTCTCTGTAAAAAATCAATATAATATATTTAAAAAAATAAATAAAATAGCTATGAGTGGGTCATAAAACCAATCTTAACAAATTTGAATAGAATTAAAGCATATTAATTATTTTTTTAGTCCATAGCAAAATTGAAATGGAAATCGTAACACATTTATATCTGGAAAAACCCAATATAGTTAGAATTTAAGTTAAACACTTTCAAATAACTCATAACTCATAAATTGGAAATAAAAATCTGTTTAAGCTGACCGAAAATGAAAATACTACCTAACAAAATTCTTGAGCTAAAGCACTGCTTAGAGGGAAAACAATGACAATGAACTATTGTAATATAAGAGAAGACAATTTAAAATATCTGTCCTGGATGGTGTTGCTCAGTGTTTAGAGCATGGGTCTATGCACCCAAAGGTCAAGAGTGTGATTCCTGGTCAAGAGCAAGTACGTGGGTTGCAAGTTTGATGCCTGACCCTGGTCAGGACACATGCAGGAAACATCCAATTGATGTGTCTCTCTCACTTCTCTCTCTCTCTCTCTCTCTCTCTCTCTCTCTCTCTCTCTCTCT
>JAAGEH010000049.1:4302401-4351696 GCA_011751065.1 Lasiurus cinereus
GTGTTAACATCTTCCTCTATCTCTTTTTTCAGTGTCCTGTAGTTTTCTACATATAGGTCTTTTCCTTCTTTAGTTAGGTTTATTCCTAAGTATCTTAATTTTTTTGGTGCGATGGTAAATGGGATTGCTTTTTGAGTCTCTCTTTCTGTAATTTCACTATTAGTGTATAGAAATGCCACAAAATTATTGGCATTTACTTTGTATCCTGCTACATTGCCAATTCATTTATTAAGTCAATTAGTTTTGGGATGGAGTCCTTTGGGTTTTTTATGTACGGTATCATGTCATCTGCAAATAAGGACAGCTTAACGTGTTCTTTTTCATTTTGGATGCCTTTTATTTCTTCTTCTTGTCTAATTGCAATGGCTAATACTTCCAGTACTATGTCAAACAGGAGAGGTGAGAGTGGGCATCCCTGTCTTGTTCCTGTTCTTAGGAAAAATGGTTTTAGTTTTTGCCCTTTGAGTATGATGTTAGCTGTCGGTTTATCATATATGGCTTTATGATATTGATGTATGATCCTTCTATTCCCACTTTGCTGAGAGTTTTTATCAAGAAAGAGTGTAGGATTTTGTCAAATTCTTTTTCTGCATCAATTGATATGACTATGTGATTTTTATCTCTCAATTTGTTTATGTGATGTATCACATTTCTTGATTTGTGAATATTGTACCATCTCTGCATTCCTGGGATGAATCTTACTTGGTCATGGTGTATGATCTTTCTCATGTACTCCTGGACCCGATTTACTAGAATTTTTTGAGGATTTTGGCATCTATGTTCATGAGAGATATTGGCCTATAATTCTCTTTCATTGTGTTGTCTTTATCTGGTTTTGGTACTAGGGTGATACTGCCTTCATAGAAGGTGTTTGGAAGTGTTACTTTTTCTTGAATGTTTTTGAATAGTCTGAGGAGGATAGGTTTTAATTCTTCTTTGAATGTTTGGTCAAACTCTCCTGTGTAGCCATCTGGTCCGGGCTTTTATTTGCTGGAAACTTTTTGATGACTGCTTCAATTTCTTCCATAGTTATTGGACTATTGAGATGTTTAGATTCTTCCTGATTGAGTTTTGGAAGGCTATATTTTTCTAGGAATATGTCGATTTCTTTTTTTTAAATATATATTTTATTGATTTTTTTACAGAGAGGAAGGGAGCGGGACAGAGAGCTAGAAACATCGATGAGAGGAGAGATATCAATCAGCTGCCGCCTGCACACCCCTCACTGGAGATGTGCCCGCAACCAAGGTACATGCCCTTGACCATAATCGAACCTGGGACCTTTCAATCTGAAGACCGACACTCTAAACCAGTTTTGGTAGAAATATATCCATTTCTTGCAGGTTTCCCAATTTGTTGGAATAGAGTTGTTCATAGTATTTTTCAACAATCCTTTGTATTTTATCGGGGTCCGTTGTTATTTATCCTCTTTCATTTCTGATTTTGTTTATTTCATTCTTCTATCTTTGCTTCTGGGTGAACCTGGCTAGAGGTCCATCAATCTAGTTTATACTTTCAAAGAATTAGCTCTTGGTTTTGTTGATCTTTTGAAGTGTTTTTTTTTTGTCTCCATATTTTTTATCTCTGCTCTGATCTTTACTATATCCTTCCTTCTGCTTACACTGGGCTTTTCTTCTTGCTCTCTTTCTAGCTCTTTGAGTTGTAGGGTTAGGTAATTTATTACCATTGTTACCTGTTTTTTGCAGTAGGCTTGTAGGGCTATGAACTTCCCTCTCAAGACTGCTTTCACTGTGTCACATAAATTTTGTATTGTAGTGTTGTCATTGTCATTTGTTGTCATGTTGTTTTATTTCTTTCTTGATCTCTTTGATTACCCAGTCGTTGATTAATAGCATGCTGTTTAGTCTCCATGTGTTTGATTTCTTTCTATTGTTTTTATTATAGTTGATTTCTAGTTTTATGCCACTGTGATCTAAGAAAATGCTTGATATGATTTCAATCTTCTTGAATTTGAAGAGACTATTCTTATGACCCAACATATGATCTATCTTTGAAAATGATCCATGTGAAATGGAGAAGAATATATATCCTGTGGCTTTGGGGTGAAATGTTCTGAAAATGTCAATTCAATCTGGTCTAGTGAGTCATTTAGGATTGATGTTTCTTTTCTGACTTTTTGTTTAGAGGATATGTCCAATGTTGACAGTGGGGTATTAAAGTCTCCTACAATGTTTACATTGCTGTCAATCTCTTCCTTAATATCCTCTAAGAGTTTTTTTTTTTTTGTATATTTAGGTACTCCTATATTGGGTGCATATATATTTTCCAGTTATTTATTCTTATTGGATCGTTCCCTTTAGTATTATGAAGTGGCCTTCTTTATCTCTTGTTATGTCCTTCATTTTGAGATCTAATTTGTCAGATATAAGTATTGCAACCCCACCTTTTTTTTATTTCCATTTGCTTAATATACCATCTTCCATCCCTTCACCCTCAATCTGTGTGCATCTCTTTTCCTGAGGTGGTTTTCTTGCAGACAGCAATATATGGATCATGTTTTCTTATCCAATCGGTTACCCTATGTCTTTGGATTGGAGCATTTAATCTGTGTACATTTAAAGTTATTATTGATAAGTACTTATCTGTTGCCATTTTTAGTCCTTACCCCCGAGTTCCTTCTTCACTTCCTATTTCTTTTTATTACAGCAGATCCTTTAACATTTCTTGCATTGCTGGTTTGATGGTAATATATTCCCTTAGTCATTTTATATCTGTGAAGCTTCCGATTTCACCTTCAATTTTGATTGAGAGTCTTGCAGGGTACAGTATTCTTGGATTCAGACCCTTCCTTTGCATGACTTTGTATATTTCATTCCATTCCCTTCTGTTTTGATGAGTTTCTGTTGAGAAATCAGTAGCTAGTCTTATGAGGGTTCCTTTGTAGGTAACTTTCTGTTTCTCTCTGGCTGCTTTTAAGATTCTTACTTTGTCGTCAGTGTTTGCCAATTTAATTATAATGTGCCTTGGTGTTGGTTTGTATCGGTTAATTTTGCTTGGGCCTCTGTAAGCTTCTTGGATTTGTGTGGGTTTTTTTCTTTCCTATATTGGGGAAATTTTGTCATTTCTTCAAACAGGTTCTCTAATCCTTGTTCAGTTTCCACTCTTTCTAGAACCCCTTTTATGCGGATGTGTGTTTTTTTTGTGTGTGTGTGTTATCCTAAAGTTTCCTCTTGCTCTTCTCTTGCTTTTTATTTTATTTTTTTCTAGAAGCTGCTGTACATGGTTATTTTTCCTACCGTGTCTTCTAGCTCACTGATGCTGTCCTCTGCTTCTTCTAGTCTACTTTTGATGCTTTCTATTGAGTTTTTTGTAGCAGTGATGCCATTTTTTATTTCTTCTTCATTATTCTGCACCTCCTCTAGGTTCTTTTGCATTTGTTCTTGCTTCTTCTTCATTTCCCTTTGGCTCTTACTCACATTGTCTATTTTGTCTTCCATTATTTTCATACACCTTATGAACATTTCTCTGAACTCTTTCTCTGGCAGACTTATTTCTGCTACTATTTTTTTACTTCCTTTTCTGATGAAACCTGTGTTTCTGTCTTATGTGGGCTATTTCTTTTTCTGCCCATGGTCTTTCTTCTCCGTATGTCTGGTTATGTAGTTCTCTCTCCTACGTTGATTTAAAGGTACTAACTACAACATGACCAGGTACAGCACACAAGGCACTGAGAAGAAATGTATTCAGGATGTTAATAATCACAAATAAGGTGACCACCAATGAAAGACAAGTTAGGAGTAAGTAGAGAAAGAAGAAGAGGAAAATGAGGGAAAAAGAAACGAAAGAAATGCCAAAATCAAATTGGGAGAGGGAGAAAAAACAAATAAATGAATGAACAATAAATAAAATAAAATAAGAAAATAAAAGGAAAAGAAGGAGAAGAAACAGGAAGAGAAAAAATGTCAGAGTGAAATGAAAGAGGATATGAGAGTAAAGGGGAACAAAATATAAGTGTCAGGAGAAAACACCAATAGAATAGTCACTAATCCCAACAAATGTCGGCAACCAGTACATGGAGATTAATACAAACTACAAATAACAACTGGTATGGAGGGAGGTGAGGGAAAAGAGAGGTAAAAAACAAACCAAATCAAAGAAAACAAAAAGCAAAGTAAAACAAGGAAAATAAGCTAAAACAATATCACCAAAAAAGTACAAAAAATCGATATAATTACCATTCAGGCAAAGAGCAACAAAAGGTCATAGAGAAAAACAACATTTTGGCTAGTGAAGTCAAGAAGAGAGAGGTTTGTATGGGCTTGGAGTAGGGTATTTGAAATTAGATATATAAGGGGGGTGAAATTTTAATTAGGTAAAGAGAAAGAATAGGGAGAATCTAAAGTTGGAAAAGTGAAAGAGAAAACAAGACAACAAAATGGGGAAAGTTAGGAGGAAAGTGTTGGTATAAATGTAAAGTTGAGATAGAGTAAAATTATTCTAAAGGAAAGATGAAAATAGAATGTAGAACTCTGATCCGAAAGTAAAATGAAGGGAAAACAAAATGACAATTGTTTTTTTTCCAAAATGGTAAAATAGTATTAGTACTAATACTAGTTGAAAACAAAAATGTAATAATTAAAAAGGTAAAATCAATTGAGGAGGAAAGAAAAAAATAGTGTTTTAATTAAAATATGCAAAAATGAAAAAAATATAAAATAAATAAAAAATTAAAAAATATAAAATGAAAAAAAGAAAAAGAAATAGTATGATCATTCACTTCCCCTATTGTTCTGCTTGGCACTTCTGTTTCCCAGGCGGGAGGGTATTGCAATTCCCTGTGTTCCACTGCTGGTTTTGTTTTAATCTCATTATTCTTTTGTGGTTATGCGAGAGTCAATTTTTGCGTCATCCACTGGGTGGCAGTGTTTCAGAATTGTCCTCCTAGACTTAGCACAGGATCTCTCTAGGCTGTGCTCAGATCCTGCTACTCTGTGGTTCTCAAAACAGGTTTGTGGGGATTTTGCAGCCAGGACACTGTAATAACTCCCAGGCTGTCCCTCTATCTCAGATCAAAACAAGTCGTTTTCCAGAGCTCTCCTCTGTCAACAGCTCGGAGATTTTGCCTCCACACTTAGGGATCATGCCCTACCCCACATCTGCGGACCTCTCCAGAGGCAGCTTTTCCGCACCCCAGTTTCCACAGTGTGCAAGTCTCTGTTCTGCGGTACAGGAGACCTTACCTTATCCCAGGCGAAAACTGACATTTCCATTTGCCATGTGAGGCTCCTCTGAGTCCATGTCTGCGCAGATTGGAGAGCAGTGTTCTGGGTCCCCAGGTCCCCGGCTGTTTGGTGGGTGCTTCAACCTCAAGTTTCAGACCACAACAGACATCCACCTCCCTCTGCAAGATGGCGCGGTCTCTGCTTTCATGCTGGTGACTCCAGCAGACAAAATCCCCTTGGCAGTGGGGCTGCCTGGCCAGGAAAGCCCAGTCCAGCAGTCCCCCACCTTCTCCTGGAGGATACCTGACTCTTAACTTGCCAACAATCACTCCCAGTGCGACTGTCAGCTGCTTTCTCTCCCTCTGCCCAGCAACAAAGCTCCAGATGCATCTGTCTACTACGCCGCCATTTTTCTCACCCCTATTTCTTTTTTAATATAATTGGTAACCCATTAATTGTTTAATAACATGCTATTTAGCCTGGGTGTTTTAATATTTTTGAGTGTTTTTACTGTAGTTTATTTCTAATTATGTTCTAACATGTGGTCTATCTTTGAGAATTACACATGTGTTCTTGAGAAGAATGGATATTCTACAGCTTTGGGTTGAAATGTTCTATAAATGTCAATTAAATCCACCTAATCCATTGTGTTTTTTTGATTCACTGTTTCCTTGTTAATTTTTTGTACACAAGACTTTTCCAGTGAAGTCAAGGGCATATTAAAGTCCCCTACTATGACTCTATTGCTGTTGTCTCTTCCTTAAAATCCTCTAGAAGGTTTCATATATTTAGGTGCTCCTATATTGGTGCATATATTTTTTACCAGGTTATATCCTCCTGTTGGATCAATCCCTTAAATATTATCTAGTGACCCTGTATTGACCCTTGTTATGGCCTTCATTTTGCAGTCCATATTGTTAGATATGAGTATTGCCATGTGACCAAGAAAGGAGTGGTGTTACATGAGGGGTCTCTTTAGATAAACTTAATCATGCAGGTATTTAAGTAGTTGCTAGCAAAGAGACTCCTCTAATCAAGCAGGACTAAGTGTAGGCATCATCATCTGACCTTATATTAACATAATTATGACTGCTGGAGGAATTAAGCCACACCAAATTATGCAGTTGCAAATCATACAGCACTTTATTACTGGTGTTGTGGGTACAGGATTAATGGGATCCCAAGATGTGTCTCTCATCTCGTGGCAGCAGCAGTGCCATCTCTGGCTGGCAATTCAGGTTAAATACATGGTTTCTGTTTTGAGGGCGGCATCACCAGCAGAGATGGTGTAGCTTGAGATTCAGTCATTTGTCTGCCTCCCTATGTAGAGCAGAGCAGAGTGGAACGCAGAGAGGGACTGCACCCAGACTGGGCACAATCAATGAAGGCAAGCTTCCAGCAATCGAGCCACCAGTGTGGTGCAGAGATCAAATGTGATCAGCAACAGCAAGGCATCCAGTGATCAAGCAATTATCAAAGAGGTCTCTAGGGAAATCTGTTTTTATAGCCTGTTTGTACCCACAACAGCCCAGGTGTTTATCTTATAACTACGTCAGGGCTACAGTTGTTCATTAGCAATTATGCAGGTGAACATATGTCTATCATATCAAGTCACTCTAAATCAGTCATTGAAGTTCAAATCCTTATCTATGGGATACACATGTTCAGGGTAATGGGGCTGTGTCTTTGAGATCACACTTTAAGTTTCAGAAAAGTTAACTCAAACATTTTAAAAACAATTTTAAACATTTTTTAGTTTCTTTTAAACATTTTAAAATATTTGTATATGTTACTACAATACCATTTCAAGTTTTTTTTTTTCATTCTGTTACAATGGAGAATTTTTTTTTTCCATCCTTCACTTTCATCTGTTGAGTCTTTTGTTCTGAGGTGAGTATCTTGTAGACAGCATATATTTGGCCTATGTCTTTTGATTGGAGCATTTAATCCATTGACATTAAGGTAGTTATTGATAGGTACATATTTATTGCCACTTTAATTCTTTATGTCTGTGCTTCTCTATATATATACATCTTCTTTTCATTACAGCAGTCCCTTTGTATTACTGTAGTGCTGGTTTGTTGATGATAAACTCCTTCAGCCTTTTTTTTGTCTGGAAATTTTTTTATTTCACCATTTTGAAAATCAGCCTCATTGGATATAGGAATCTTGGTTTTGGATTCTTGCTTTTCATTATCTTGAATACTTCGTGCCTTTTGCCTATTGGTTTCTGATGATAAACCACTTGACATTCCTATTGGAGCTCCTTTTTGAGTAACCGATTGTATTCTTCTTGCTTCCTTTAAGATACTCTTTTTTTTCTTTTCTTTAATTTTTGGCATTTTAATTATGATTTGTCTGGGATGGCCCTATTTGGGTTCTTCTAACTTTGAACTCTCTGTGCCTCGGTAATTTTTGTGACTTTTCCCTTCACCAGATTAGGGAAATTTTCTGCCATTATTTTTCAAGTGCATTCTCTATACCTTGTTCAATTTCTTCCCTTTATGGCAGTCCTTATGATGTGAATATTGTTAAGTTTCATGTTGTCCTACAACTCTCTTAAGCTACTCTCCCAGGTTTTTTTTTGTGTGTGTGTGTGTGTTTTTTTCATTTAAATTATATCATACATCTCAGAAATTGACTACATTAAAACAATCAAACATATTGAGGCTAAATAAGATGTTATTAAGTAATGAAGGGGTTATCAATGAGATCAAGAAATAATAATAATAATAATAATAATAATAATAATAGAACTTCCTGGAAACAAATGAAAATGAAAACACAGCTACCCCAAATTTCTGGAAAAAAGCAAAAGTGGTCCTGAGAGAAACATTCATAGCACTACTGTATTACCTCCAAAAAAAAAAAAAAAAAGAAAGAAACACTTATATTAAACTATTTAACCTTACAGTTTAAAGAATTAGAAATACAACAATAAGAAAGTAGAAGGAAGGAAATACTAAAGATTATAGCATAAATAAATGATGTAGAGCCTAAAAAAATTACCAAAAATCAATGAAGCCAAGAGCTGGTTCTTTTGAGATAAACAAATTTGATGAACCATTAGATAGACTCATCATGTCATAAGGAGAAAGGACACAAATAAACAAAATTAGAAAGAAAAGCAGTTACTAAACAACTGTCACCACAGAAATACAAAGGATTTTAAGAAAATACTATGTACAACAGTGTGGCAAAAAGCTGAAAGATGTGGATGGAATGGGAAAAAAAAACCTAAAAACAATATAATATTCCAAAACTAAATCAGGAACAATTATAAAAAAAAACTGAATGGGCCAATTATAATTGATTAAATTGAATCACTAATAAAATTAAAATAAATAAAAAACTCTCAGAAAACAAAATATCTGGTTCTGATGGCTTCATGGCTTCATGGGGGAATTTTACCAAACATTCTAAGAAGAACGAACCCCTATCTTACTCAAAATATTTTTTAAAAAATAATACAGGAAGAAGAAAGACTTCCAACACTTTTTTTTTTTTTGTTAAAGCCAGCATTGTCCTAATTCAAAGCTAGATGAAGATACTGAAAATAAATAGAATTTCAGGCCAATATCTCTGATGAGCATAGATATTAAAATCCTCCACAAAATATTAGCAAATCAGATCCAGTAATATATTAAAAAGATCACATGCCATGATTAAGTAAGATTTATTCCAGGGATGCAAGGAAGATACAATATCCTCAATTCAATAAATGTGATATATCACATAAACAAAATAAGAGATAAAAATTCACATAATCATATCACTCAATGCAGGAAATGCATTTCACAAAATCCATCACCCTTTCTTGATAAAAACTCTCAGCAAAGTGGGAATAGAGGGATCCTACCTCAACATAATAATGGCTATACATGAGAAACCTATAGCCAACATCATAATCAATAGACAAAAATTAAAATCATTTCCCTTAAGAACAGGACCAAGCCAGTGATGTCCACATTCACTACTCATATTGAACATAGTACTGAAAATCCTAGCCTCATGATCAGACAAAACAAAAACATAGAGGAACCAAGATGGCGCCAAAAGGTATACACCAACACATCCTGCCTCTCACAATCACACGAAAACTACAACTAAAATACAAAACAACTATCCTCCAGGACCATGGGAAAGCTGGCAGAGTAGAAGTTCTACAACTAGAAGGAAAGAAAAAAGTGCATTGAGACCTGGTAGGACGTGCAGAGGCTCAGATAGGCACACGAATATGGCACTGTTGTTTTTCAATTGGGAGGGAGTTACAAGTTCCCAGTTCTCTGAGATCCAGTTTCTGGTGAGATTCTGGGGACCCAGACTCATACAGGGAGAAACTGGACTGTCTGCCATCAGGTCAGAAAGGGAGGGTGGCCTTCTCACAGAGGTGTGCACAGGAATTACTGTTTACTGCATTGAGGCGTGGGACTTGAGACACGGAACAGAACAATACAGAGAGGGCTGACTGGCAGCTATCACTGTTTGACACACACTAGCCTAGTGATTCCCTGAGACCCCATACTGCCAAATTAACAAACCCACTCAGCTGTGTGCACTGGCTTTTGCATATGAACAGCCTGCCCTCTAGGAGTTTAACCTAACAAATTGCAACTGGGTCAGGCAACTTCAAAACTTTCAAACTCCAAGCAAAGAGGAGAAATATGCAGATCTCCCTGTAACACCTGCTGCGTGGCCTCAGACACTAGCTGAATTGTATCTCCTTGGAGATCCAGGAACCAGTGTACCTAGAGGTCAGTGTGAGATGAACCAGATTTCAACTCCTCAAATACATAAGTGACACACTCAAGAGGCAGACTCAGTGAGCACTAAAGCCCCACTGAAGCAAGTCCTGTCCCATAGGGGTATCTCCAGCACAGCAGTTCTTCCATTATAGACACAGCTAATCCTCACAGTCAGTTGGCCTGGAGGTCAATTCCTTCCAGTGTGCCAATAGCAATCAAAGCTTAACTACAACAAGACTGTGTACCCAGCCCACAAAGGGTTACACCAAGAGTGTCCAACTCAGGTGATTGAGGAGGTGGAGCTACTGTGCCATAAAGGACAACTATCACACAAACCCACTCCATCAACACAGAGAAGCAGCCAAACTGCGGAGAGACAGAAACATGTCACAAATGAAAGAAATTGAGGAAAGCAAATTACTGGACATAGAGTTCAAAACCAAATCTATAAGGTTACTCAAGAATCTTCTACAAACACACAAGAAACTTAGTGAGATATTCAAGGATCTTAATGAGAATGCCAAAAAAACGGAAAAAGACCAGTCAAAAATTAAGCATACACTGTCTGAAATAAAGAATAATATACAGAAATCTAACAGCAAACTAGAGGACCTCAAGAATCAAACCAAAGATCTGAAATATGAGGAAGCAAAAAACACCCAACCAGAAAAACAAAAAGATAAATGAGTCCAAATCTGTGAAGAGAGTATAAAGGAGCCTCAAACATCTTCAAGCATACCAACATCCAAATTATGGGGATGCCAAAAGAAGAGAGAGAGCAAAATACTGAAAACCTATTTGAAGAAATAATGACTGAAAACTTTCCCTACCTGGTGAGAGAATTGGACTTACAAGTCCAGAAAGTGCAGAGAATCTCTAACAAAATGAATCCAAAGAGGACCACACCAAGAAATATCATAATTAAAATGCCAAGGGAAAAAGACAAAAGGAGAATCTTGAAAGCAGCAAGAGAAAAACAGTTAGTTATCTACAAGGGAGTACCCATATGACTGTAAGCTGATTTCTCAAGAGAAACTATGCAGGCCAGAAGGGAGTGGCAAGAAATATTCAAAGTGATGAATAGGAAGAACCTACAACCAAGAGTGCTCTACTCAGCAAAACTATCATTCAGAATAGAAGGTCAGATAAAGAGCTTCACAGATAAGAAAAAGCTAAAGAAATCCATCACCACGAACCAGTATTATATGAAATGCTGAAAGGTATTCGTTAAGAAGAGGACAGAGAAGAAAAGGGTAAATATAAAAATTATATACAACAAAATGATAACAAATACATATCTATCAAAAAGTGAATCTAAAATCAAGTGAATAAAAAAATCCGATGAACATAATAAACTGCTGAATATAATAGAATTAGGAGCATAGAAAGGGAATGGTTTGACAATTTTTGGAGGAAAGAGGGTTTGAAGGGTGCGGGAAGAGTTTGGACAAAATTCTGACACCTGTGGATGAGGACAGTGGGGGAAGGTTAAGTGCATTGGGTGGGGGGTGGGGAATCAGCTGGAGGGGAGGTATGGGGGGAAGAGGAACATGTGTAATAAAATGGACAATAAAGATTTATAAGAAAAGAAGAAAATATAAAAAGGAATCCAAATTGAATGGACGAAGTAAAGCTGTCATTATTCACATAACACATTACATTGTACATAGAAAAACCTAAAGACTCCAACAAAAATATACTAGATTTAATAAAGGAATTTGGCAACATATCAGGATATAAAATTAATACCCAGAAACCTTTGGCATTCTTATATACCAATAATGAATTTAAAGAAATATAAACTAACAATCTCACTTACCTTTACAACAAAAATTTAAGATAAGTAGGAATCAACTTAATCTAGGAGGTAAAAGACTTGTTCTTGGCAAACTGCTGAACATTGGAAAAAGAAATAGAGGGAGATATAAACAAGTTGAAGAATATACTGTATTCATGGATTAGTAGAATTAACATCATTAAAATGCCTATAATACCCAAAGCAATCTATATATTCAATGTAATTCCTATTAAAATACCAACAGATCTAGAACAAACAAGATATGG
The DNA here is from genome assembly GCA_011751065.1 of Lasiurus cinereus. Lineage (NCBI taxonomy): Eukaryota > Metazoa > Chordata > Mammalia > Chiroptera > Vespertilionidae > Lasiurus > Lasiurus cinereus. The sequence goes on from JAAGEH010000049.1 coordinate 4,314,394, forward strand.
AGCCAAAAATGACTCTGTATACTCTTGAAAAAAGAAGAACAAAGTTGGAGGAATCACAATACCACTTTTCAAGTTGGTTCTCGCTGAAGAACAGCTATATAGACCAATGGAACGAAACAGATACCCAAGAAATTGAACCAAGCCATTATGATCAATCAATATTTGACAAAAAAGAAAAGAACATACAGTGGAATCAAAACAGTATCTTCAATAAATGGTATTGGGAAAATTGGACAGATATGTGCAAAAAGATGAAAGTAGATCACCAACTTGCACTATACACAAGAATAAACTCAAAATTTATAAAAAGCTTAAATGTGAGTCATGAAACCATAAAAATCCTAAATGAAACCATAGGCAACAAAATCTCAGTCATCTGTTGTAGCAATAGGAAACTAAGGATAAAATAAACAAATGGCACTACATAACAATGAAAAGCTTATGAACAGAAAAAACAATAATCAGCAAAATGAAAAATGGAGTTCACAGTGGGGTCTATTTGGCAAGGACACATCTACTAAAAGGCTAATATCCAAAATATGCAAGGAACTCATACAAATTAACAAAAGGAAGACAAATAATCCAATTAAAAATGCCAAAATACCTAAATACTTCTACAAAGTAGACATACAGATTGCCAAGAAACATATGAAAAAATGCTTGAAGTCCATGATCATCAGAGGTGTGCAAATTAAAACAACAATGAGGTATCTTCTCAAATCTATCAAGATAGCAAATTTCTGAAAGTTCAAAAAATAGATCATCAAATCAAAAAATCGTAAGTGTGGCAAGGATGTACAGAAAGGAAACCTTGGTGCATTGCTGGTGGGAATGCAGACTGGTACAGCCACTATGGAAGACATTATGGAGTTTTCTCAAGAAATTAAACAGGGAATGGTCATTTAATCCAGTGATCCCACTTCGAGGAATATATCCTAATTAATCTCAAACACCAATCAGAAAGAATGTATGCACTCTCATGTTCTTAACTCTGCAATTTATAATAGCTAAGATCTGGAAACAGCTTAAATGCCCATCAGTAGATGAATGGATAAAAAAGCTGTGCTAAATCTACACCATGGATGTTATGTAGCAGTAAAATAGGAGGATCTTTGACACTCCATGCTGTTTCATGGAGTGACCTGGAAAGTATTATGCTAAGTTAAATAAACTAGTCAGAGAAAGACAAGTATCACATTATCTCACTCATATGTGGAATGTAATGAACAAAATAAACTGATGAACAAAATAGATCCAGAGACTTAGAAACATGGAACATACTGTGGAAACTAAGAGGAAACTCAAGGGTGAGTGAGTGGATGGGAAGAGATCAACAAAAGAACTGTTTTGCATATTTGCAAAACCCAAGGATACAGACAAAATTTGGTAAATGCCTGAGTGAGGGGTGAGTAGAGGTGGCCAGAAAGAATCAATGGGGGAAAAAAGGAGACATTTGTAACACTTTCAACAATAAAGATTTTTACAAAAGAAGAGACATTACACAATGTTGAAAGCAATATTCTAATAAATTCTAAATGTATAAGCACTGAATAGCAAAGTTTCAAAATAAATAAAAGAAAAATTGAGAAGATTAAAACAAGAAATAAATAATTTCACATTTATAGTTGGGAACTTTGACAACTTATTTTCTTAATCATTGGAAAAAATGAAAGGAAATTAGTAAGGCGTAGTTAACTCTATCAACTCACTGCACTCAACTGATTTGTATGTAATATGACAATGAGAAACAATATATTTTAAAAAATGCACATGTAACATGCCCTGACTGGGTGGTTCAGTTGGTTCAAGAGTCGTCCCAAACACCAAAAGGTTGCAGGTTCAGTTCCTGGTCAGGAACTACCTAGCTGGTGGATTTGATCTCTTTTCACAGCACCTATGGCAGGCAACCAGTGGACATTTCTCTCATATTGATGTTTCTCTCTTTCTCTTCCTTTGTCTCTCTAAAATTAAAACAATAACAATACATATCCTCAGATAAGAATTACAAATAAATACATATTTAAAAATAAAAAATAAATACATATATGACATTCACCAAGGTAATTCATATTCTGGTCCAGTGGTCGGCAAACTCATTAGTCATCAGAGCCAACTATCAATAGTACAATGATTGAAATTTCTTTTGAGAGCTAAATTTTTTAAACGTAAACTTCTTGTAATGCCACTTCTTCAAAATGGACTCTCTCAGGCCGTGGTATTTTGTGGAAGAGCCACACTCAAGGGGACAAAGAGCCGCATGTAGTTCATGAGCAGCAATATGCTGACTATTGTTCTGGTTCATAAAATAAAGTCTAATAAATTTAAAAGACTAAAAGCATTGGTAATTCTTTTCTCAGATGGTAATGACATCAATATAAAAATTAAAAATGGTATCTGCTAAATATTTTGGAATTAAATAATTAATTCTAAGTCACTGAATGGTTTAAAAGAAAGTCACAAGAAAATTTAAAAAAATATTTTAAGCTTTAAGAAAATAAAAAATCTATAAAATGTGGAGCATAACTAAAGTAGTTATTAAACAAAAATTTGTAGCATGAAATATTTAACAAAGAAAAGAATGTGTTAAAATCAATGATCTAAGTTTCCACCTAGAAAAGGCAGAAATAGCAAAATATAAGAAAGACAAAAAGAAAATACTAAATAAAGTTTAGTAAGTATTAAATTGAAGAAAAAATAGAATCAATGAAATTAAAAACTTGATTCTTTAAAAATCAGCATAAACCAATACAGTGAACCAATACATGTCTTAGTTTTATTATATGACTAGAGGCCCAGTGCATGAAATTCATGCACAGAGGGAGGGCGTGTCCTTCAGCCCAGCCTGCTCACTCTCCAATTTGGGACCCCTTGAGGGATCTCCAACTGCCCATTTATAATCCAGGTAGGATTAGGCCTAAATGGACAGTTGGAGGATCGGGCTTAAATGGACAGTCAAACATCCCTCTCACAATCCAGGACTGCTGGCTCCCAACTGCTCACCTGTCTGTCTTCCTGATTGCCCCTAACCACTTCTGTTTGCCAGCCTGATCACCCCCTAACCACTACCCTGCCAGCCTGATTGATGCCTAAGTGCTCCCCTGCCAGCCCATTTACCTCTATCCTCCCCTATGGGCCTGGTCACCCTTAACTGCCCTCCCCTGCAAGATTGATCACCCCCAACTGCTCTCATTGCAGGCCTGGTCCCTGCCACCTGCCCTCGCCTGTTTGCCATCTTATGGTGGCCATCTTGTGACCACATGGGGGCAGGATATTTTGACCACATGGGGGAAGTCATCTTCTGTGTTAGAGTGGTGGTCAATCTGCATATTACTCTTTAAATAGATAGGATAGAGGTCTAATGCTTGGGTGGGAGCCAGATGGTTTGCCCTGAAGGGTGTCCTGGATCAGGGTGGGTGTTCTCTTGAGGCACGGGGTGGCCAGGGAAAGGGGCTTGTGGTGGTGTGCAGGCCAGCAATGTCCCCCCCCCCCAGTGACCCAAGTGGCATTCTTGGTATCTGGGATTTATTTATCTTCTATAACTGAAATATGTAGCTGGAGTGGAGCCAAGTCTTCTGCTCGCACAGCCATTGAAACTTTGTTGCCTTAAGTGAGGCATGGGCTGGCCAGCATATGTGGAAAGCTTGGCTTCCTCTATTGTCAGGGGCAACTGAAGCCTTGCTCTGTAGTGGCAGCCATTGAAACTTTATTGCCTTAAGCAGAGGCCTGGGCCAGTCACGATGTATGAAAAGCTTGGCTTCTTCTATTGCCAGGGGCAACCCAAGCCTCCCTCCTGCTCTCTCTGTGGCCATAAGGTTAATTTGGTGGGAATGGTTTGCATACTCGCTCTAATTGGCTAGTGGGTGAGGCTGGTGGGCATGACTTGAGGGTATAGCAGAGGTACAGTCAATTTGCATATTACTCTTTTATCTGATAGGATACACTGGAGGCTTGGTGCATAAAATTCCTTCACGGGGGCGGGGAGGTTCCCTCAGTCCAGTCTGCACCCTCTCTAATCCAGGACCCTTCAGGGGATCTCCGACTCCTAGGATCATGGGGATTGGGCCTAAACTGGCAGGTGGACATCCCTCTCACAATCCTGGACTACTGGTTCCTAATTGCTTACTGGCTTGCCTTCCTGGATGTCTCTAATTGCTCTCTCATGCCAGCCTAATTGCCCCTCTCTACCTCTGTATACTGACCTGATCACCTCTAATTGCAGTCCCCGCTGGCCCAGAAGCCTCTTACTGCCCCCTGCTGCCAGCCTGGTCACCCCCAACTGCCCCTTTTGCCAGCTTGGTTGCCACTAACTCTCCCCAACCCCTCTGCTGGCCTGGTCACCCCACACAGCCCCCTCCCCATTGGCCTGGTCACTCCAAAAGCCTGCTTGTTCAGTTGTTTGGTCATCCCTAATTAATCCCATCTGGCCTGGTCATAGGCAACCACCTTGCAAGGGTGTGAGGGTTAATTTTCATATTATCTCTTTATGATATAGGATATTTAAAATCAATTGAAAGATAAGTAGCACATGACCTGACTCATATGTGGAATCTAATGAACAACATAAACTGATGAACAAAAAATAGATCCAGAGAGAGAAAAGATGGCGGCTGGCAGGATGGAGGTGAGAGAGAGGAAGTGACTGAGGGGATAAAAGGCGAGTGTGTGGATGTGTGTGATGTGAGTGTGAGTGAGTAAGGGACAGTTAAATCTCGCAGTAGCAGCAGAGGCTAGCAATGCAGGCTCTCTTGGACAAGGAGAGACTACCACAGTGGTGGGTACTCCCTGGACTGTGGGACTCAGGCTAGGAGCCCAAGCCATGTTGAAGGGTAAACGGCCTTCCTTTGGGAACTCATAAACACCACCAACCAGACAGGCCTTGGAACTGTGCTGAGACCCAGCAGCCACTACAGCCAAAACATTGCTGCCATAGCTGCAGACTCGTGGACACTGGGACCTCCATCTCCGAAGCAGTAAGTGCAACCTCCCCCACCCCAGTGGCAGAACTCTGGTCAATATTAGTGCATTTCAAGCACACAGGCAGCCAGGGTGATTCGCTCCCTAGGCAGTGCCTGGGAGCCACTGGGAGCCCCCACAGATGTGATTTTGTACAGAAAGGGCACATGGCCCCATGGTAGAATTTCAAAATTCCCTCCTGCTAAATACCTACCCACATTTACCCCGGTGGCTCAACCTCAGTGCAGGACCCCTCAGGGCACATTATCAGAGGGCTGCACTGGAAAGAAATAAAAAGGATCATCTAAAAAGGAATAGGATACCTGAGCTCATCTATCCACAATGTGCTATAGAAGCAGCTCTGAGTCTCTGTTGGGTGTGATTTGACATGGACAGGGGTGCACGGCCCCCAGTAGAATTTGTAAAGTCTCAAACTTAGGCAGAACCCCTGAAGGCAGGTCATCAGAGGGCTGTTGCAAAACAAAACAAAACAAAACAAAACAAAAATATAAAAATAAAAAAAAGGATCCTCCATAAAGAAACAGGATACCTGAGCTCATCGAGCCAAATCAAGCTCTGGAAGCAGCTCTGAGACTCTGCTGGGTGAGATTTGGCACAAACAAGGACACCCTGCCTTGCAGTAGAATTTCTGAATACCCTCTTTCTAAACAACTATCCACATCTACCCCAGCAACTCAATCTCAGTGCAGGACCCCGCAGAGTACCTTAAGGATGCTGTGCCTGGCAAACGTACCTCCACAGATGTGAAGTTCCAACAGGCATGTACCCTGAGCCCATCTACCATCAGGGGGCTCTTGAGAGTCACTGTGAGCCCTGTGTGTGACCTCAAACAAACAGGGGAGCACTTACCCCAGCAGTAGAAATTTTAAATTCACTCATCCTGGATATCTACCCACAGACCCAACAATTACACAGCTAAACCACCAGGGCCCTTCAGAGTGGTTCAGTGTACCTCACTGGCAAACTTAATTGGTTGCTCCTGTGAGCCACCACTGGGCGTAAGTGCCTATCCACCACAGGCGCAGGAGCAAAAGCTGAGTCTGCTCACCCCACAATTATAGAGCTCTTGGCACCACAGTCAGGCATCTCCAGAGTGTAGGCCCCTTGAACCACATCACCCAAACAGACAGGTCCTTGGTGCCACTGTTAGTCTCAATTAAGGGTGCTAAACAGCAAACATAGGGACAATCCTTTCCAAGGCTGATGACTTCTAGACACCATAATTGTGTTGCTCAAGTTCGCAGATCTACATCAAGAAAAAACAAATATCTCAAATAGAGAACTACAATAGATTATCAAGCACAGGAAAACTGAGAAAAAACACCAGTAGCACCATTCCCCCCAAAAAACATGGGTATCAAAGCAATTGGATCTACAATTAAAACACTACAGGAAAACATGGGAAGACAAAAATGCAATCCCCAAAGGAAAGAAAAAGAGGAATCACCAGAAAGAGAGTTAAATGAAATTGAGGTGATTAGCTTATCAGAGAAAGAATTCATAGTAATGGTTTTAAGAATGTTTAAACGGACAGATGACAAATACAAACAACTCAACAACAAATACACACAACTCAATAAGAACTATAAGGAGCTGAATGAGAATGTGACCAACATGAAAAGAAAACAAGAGGCGATGAAGAACGACATAGCTGCGATAAGGAACACAATGGAAGGCCTAAACAAGTACATTAGAAGAGGCAGAGGACTGCATAAGTGAATCAGAAGACAAGGCAGGAAAAAATACACAAACACAGCAGCAACTGGAAAGAATAGTTAAAAAACAAGAAGAGAATCTAAGGGAGCTTTGGGATAATACAAAAAGAAACAACATTCACTTCATAGGGATGCTAGAAGGAGAGGAAGAGAAGCAAAAAATAGAAAACCTATTTGATGAAATAATAACAGAAAACTTCCCTGATATTGGCAAGAAACAAACTATGCAAGTCCAAGAAATACACAGAGTCCCAAACAAATTGAACCAAAATGATACCAAGACACATCATAATTAAACTGATGAACACTAATGACAAAGTAAGAATCTTAAAGGCTGCCAGAGAGAGACAGAAAGTAACTTACAAGGGATCTCTTATTAGACTATCAACAAAATGACTTCTCAACCAAAACACACCAGGCCAGAGGAGAATGGAATGAAATATATAAAGTGATGCAAAGCAAGGGTCTGAACCCAAAAATACTATATCTAGCAAGTCTATCATTCAAATTTGAAGGTGGAATCAGGAGCTTCACTATCAAGCCAAAAATACAAGCAATGCTAAAGGGAGTGTTGTAAAAAGAAGAAAGATAAAGGCAAGAAAAAGGACAAACACTAAGGAAAAATATGACAACAAACATGAATTTGTCAATAGTCACATTAAATGTAAATGGGTTAAATATAACAATCGAAAGACATAGGGTAGCTGAATAGTAAGAAAACATGAAACACATATTTGCTGTCTAGAAGAGACCCACTTCAGAGCAAAGGATTCACACAGGCTAAGAATGAAGGGATGGAAAAACATTTTTCAGGCAAATAGAAATGAGAAAGAAGCTGGGGTGGTGATACTTATATCTGATAAAATAGACCTCAAAGTAAAGACCTTAACAAAAGATAAGGTCTTTTTATAATACTGAAAGGAGCAATTCAACAAGAAGTTATAACTCTGGTAAACACATATACAGCCAATACAGGAGAACACAAATACATAAAGAAACACTGGGAAGATATCAAGAGAGAGATAGACAATAATACAATCATAATAGGGGACTTTATTTTTTATTATTTATTTATTTATTTATTTATTTATTTATTTATTTATTTATTTATAATTATTTTATGAATATCTCTTTTTTATTGTGTTTCATATATACATAACTTCCCATTGCCCCCCCATCCCAGGCATACACCAACCCTCCAGTGTCTGTGTTCATTGGTTATGCTTATATGCATGCATACAAGTCCTTTGTTTGATCTCTTATCTATCCCACCTCTCCTTCATTTTCCTGCTGTAATTTGACAGTCTGTTTGATGTTTTACTGCCCCTGTATCTATCCTTTTGTTCATCAGTTATAATGTTCTTTATTATCCTCAAGTGCGTGAGGTCATGTGGTGTTTCTCCTTCATTGACTGACTTATTTCACTTAGCATAAGACTCTCCAGTTCCATCAAGGCTGCTGCAAATGGTAAGAATTCCTTCTTTCTAATGGCAGCATAGAATTCTATTGTGCAGATGGACCATAGTTTTCTGATCCACTGATCTGCTGACGGGCACCTAGGCTGTTTTCAAATTGTAGCTATTATAAATTGTGCTGCTATGAACATAGGGGTGCATAAATTCTTTCTGATTTGTGTTTCTAATTTCTTAGGATAAATTCCTATTAGTGGGATTGCTGGGTGAAATGGGAGATCCATTTTTAGTTTTCTGAAGAAACTCCATACTGTTCTCCACAGTGGCTGCATTCCCACCAACAGTGCACAAGGGTTCCTTTTTCTCCGCATCCTCACCAGCACTTGTCGTTTTTTGATTTGTTGATGATTGACATTCTGACACGTGTGAGATGGTAGCGCATTGTTGTTTTGATTTGCATCTCTCGGATAATTAGTGACTTTGAACATGTTTTCATGTGTCTATTGGCCTTCCCTCTGTCCTCTTTTAAAAATGTTCTATTTAGGATCCTTGCCCATTTTTTGTTTTCATGTGTTTCTTGGCCTTCCTTCTGTCCTCTTTTAAAAATGTTCTATTTAGGACCCTTGCCCATTTTATTTTATTGGGTCATTTATCTTCCTTTTATTAGGGTGTATAACTTGGCTGTAGATGTTGGAGATTAAAACTTTATCAGATAACTAATATTTGACAAAGATAACATTTGTAAATATGTTCTCCCATACAGTGGGCTTTCTTGTTGTTTTTTTTTTTTTTTTTTGAAGGTTTCCTTTGCTGTGCAAAGCTTTTTATTTTGATATAGTCCCAATTGTTTATTTTTCTCTTTAGCTTCCATTGCCCTTGGAGCAGTATCAGTGAAGAAGTATTTTTGGCATATGTCTGAGATTGTGCTGCCTGTGGATTCCTCTAGTATTTTTATGGTTTCCCTTCTAATGTTTAAGTCCTGTATCCAATTTGAGTTTATTTTGTATTTGTTGAAGGTTGGTGGTCCAGTTTCATTTTTTTTTTTGTATCTGTCCAATTTTCCCAACACAATTTATTGAAGAGGCTGTCTTTGCTCCATTGTATTTTCATGCCTCCTTTGTCAAATATTAGTTGAGCATAGTGTTTTAGGTTGATATCTGGATTCTCTATTCTATTCCATTGGTCTATATGTCTGTTCTTGTGCCAGTACCAGCCTGTTTTGGGAACAGTTGCTTTATAATATAGCTTGAAATAAGGTATTGAGATTCTATCTACTTTATTTTTCTTTCTGGGGATTGCTGTGACTATTCGTGGTCATTTTTTGTTTCAGATGAGTCTTTGAAGAGTTCTTTCTATGTCTGTGAAATATGCCATTTGTATTTTAATGGGTAGTGCATTGAATCTATAGATTGCTTTGGGTAGTATGATGTTGATTCCTCCAATCCATGAGCATGGCATGCTTTTCTTTTTGTTTACATCTTCCTCTATCTCTTTTTTCAGTGTCCTGTAGTTTTCTGCATATAGGTCTTTTACCTCCTTAGTTAGATTTATTCCTAGGTATCTTAATTTCTTAGTCTCTTCTTGATTTCTGTCTTAAATGAGATTGCTTTTTTAGTATCTTTTTCTGTAAGTTCACTATTAGTGTATAGAAATGCCACAGATTTCTTGGTATTAATTTTGTATCCTGCTACATTGCCGAATTCATTAATTAATTCAATTAGTTTTTGGACGGTGTCCTTCCGGTTTTGTATGTACAGTATCATGTCATCTGCAAATAAGGACAGGTTTATTTCTTCTTTTCCAATTTAGATGCATTTTATTTCTTCTTGTTGTCTAATTACAATGGATAATATTTCCAGTACTATGTTGAACAGGAGAGGTGAGAGTGGGCATCCCTGTCTTGTTCCTGTACTTAAGGGAAATGGTTTTAGTTTTTGTCCATTGATTATGATGTTAGCTGTGGGTTTGTCATATATGGCTTTTATGATGTTGAGGTATGATCCTTCTATTCCTAAGTTGCTGAGAGTGTTTATCAATAAAGGGTGTTGGATTTTGTCAAATGTTTTTTCTGCATCAATTGATATGACTATGTGATATTTATCTCTCAATTTGTTTATGTGATATATCACATTTATTGATTTGTGGATATTGAACCATCCTTGCATTAGTGGGATGAATCCTACTTGCTCATGGTATATTTATCTTTCTGATGTACTGCTGGATCCCATTTGCTAGAATTTTGTTGAGGATTTTGACATCAATATTGATGAGAGATATTGGGCTACAATTCTCTTTCTTGTGTTGTCTTTATCTGGTTTTGGTATTAGGGTGATGCTGGCTTCATAGAAAGTGTTTGAAAGTGTTCCATCTTCTAGAATATTTTTGAATAGTACGAGGAGGATAGGTTTTAGTTCTTCCTTGAATGTTTGGTAAAACTCTCCTGTGTAGACCTCTGGTCCCGGGCTTTTGTTTGCTTGAAGCTTTTTTATGACTGCTTCAATTTATTCCATAGTTATTGGACTATTGAAATGTTTAGATTCTTCCTCATTGAGTTTTGGAAGGTTATATTTTTCTAGAAATAAGTCCTTTTCTTGCGGGTTGACCAATTTGTTGGAATAGAGTTGTTCATAGTACTTTTTAACAATCCTTTGTATTTCAGTGTGGTCTGTTGTTATTTCTCCTCTTTCGTTTCTGACTTTGTTTATTTGGGTCTTCTCTTTTTGCTTCTTGGTGAGCCTGGCTAGAGGTCCATCAATCTTTTTTATCCTTTCAAAGGACCAGCTCTTGGTTTTGTTGATCTTTTGAATTGTTTCTTTGGTCTCCATGTTGTTTATCTCCGCTCTTATCTTCACTATTTCCTTCCTTCTGCATACATTGTGCTTTCCTTGTTGCTCTCTTTCTAGCTCTTAGAGTTGAAGAGTTAGGAAATTTATTACCATTTTTTCCTGTTTTTTTGCAATAGACTTGTAGAGCTATGAACTTCCCTCTCAGGACTGCTTTCATTGTGTTTTATAAAATTTTTATTGTTGTGTTTTCATTGTCTTTTGTTGCCATGTTATTTTTTATTTCCTCATTGATCTCTCTGGTTACCCAGTCATTGTTTAATAGCATACTGTTTAGTTCGTGTTTGTCTTCATGTGTTTGATTTCTTTGTATTGTTTTTATTGTAGTTGATTTCCAGTTTTATGGCACTGTGATCTGAGAAAATGCTTGATATGATTTCTATCTTCTTGAATTTGAAGAGACTTTTCCTGTGACCCAACATATGGTCTATCTTTGAAAATGACTCATGTGCACTGGAGAAGAATGTATATTCTGTGGCTTTTGCGTGAAATGTTCTGAAGATGTCAATTAATTGCATCTGGTCTAGTGTGTCATTTAGGATTGGTGGTCCTCTGCTGATTTTTTGTTTAGGAGATTTGTCCAGTGGTGACAGTGGGGTATTAAAGTCTCCTACTATGATTGCATTGCTGTCAATCTCTCCCTTAATATCCTCCAGGAGTTCTTGTATGTATTTAGGTGTTCCTATATTGGGTGTGTATATGTTTACCAGAGTTATTTCTTCTTGTTGGATTGTTCCCTTTACTATTATGAAGCGGCCTTCTTTATGTTTTGTTATGTCCTTCACTTTGAGATCTAATTTTTCAGTTATAAGTACTGCAACCCCAGCTTTTTTTTTTCATTTCCATTTGCCTGAAATACCATTTTCCATCCCTTCACTGTCAATCTGTGTGCATCTCTTTTGCTGAGGTGCATTTCTTATAGAGAGCAGATATATGGGTCATGTTTTATGTCTTTTGATTAGGGCACTTAATCTTTTTACATTTAAAGTTATTATTGATAGGTACTTATCTGTCTCCATATTTAGTCTTTACCCCCAAGTTCCTTCTTTGCTTCCTATTTCTTTTTTTTTCTTCCTTTTTTTTTTAAGCAGACCCTTTAACATTTTTTGCATTCCTTTAGTCCTTTTCTGTCTGTGATGCTCCTAATTTCGCCTTCAATTTGGATTGAAAGCCTTGCTGCGTACAGTATTCTTGGAATTCTTGGATTTAGACCCTTTTTTTGCATGACTTTGTATATTTCATTCCATTCCCCTCTGGCCTGATTAGTTTCTGTTTAGAAATAAGTAGCTAGTCTTATTGGGGTTCTTTTCTAGGTAACTTTCTGTTTCTCTCTGGCTGCTTTTAAGATTCTTACTTTGTCATTGGTATTTGCCAATTTAATTATAATGTGCCTTGGTGTCGGTTTTGGGGGGTTCATTTTGCTTTGGACTCTGTGAGGTTCTTGGATTTGTGTCGGTTTTTTCTTTACTATATTGGAGAAGTTTTCTGTCATTATTTCTTCAAAAAGGTTTTCTATTCCTCGCTCAGTTTCCACTCTTTCTGGGACCCCAATTATGCGGATGTTGTTTTGTTTCATGTTATCCCAAAGTTCCCTTAGGCTCTCCTCTTGCTTTTTAAATTTTTTTCTAGAAGCTGCTGTACTTGAGTATTTTTTCCTACCTTGTCTTCTAGCTCACTGATGTGGTCCTCTGCTTCTTCTACTCTACTTTTGATGATTTCTATTGAGTTATTTATAGTAATGATGTTATTTTTATTTCTTCTGGATTATTCTGCATTTCTTCTTGCTTCTTCAATTCCTCTTGGCTCTTCTTCATTTCCTCTTTGCTCTTACTCACATTGTCAATTTTGTCTTCCATTTTTTCAGCCATCTTATAACCATTTTTTTCTGAATTCTTTCTCTGGCTGGTCTATTTCTTCTATTGTGTTTACTTCCTTTTCTGATGATACCTGCTTTTCTGTCATATGCGGGATGTTTCTTCGTCTGCTCATGGTCTTTTTTCTCTGGTTGTCTGGTTTTGTAGTTCTCTCTCCTATGTTGATTTAAAGGCACAAACTACAACACGACCAGGTACAACACACAAGGGTCTTATCCCAGGAGAACTCTGACCTTTCCTTGTGGTGTGTGGAGCTCCTCTGAGTCCCAGTGTCTGTGCCAATTGGAGATAAGTTTTCTGGGTCCCACAGATATTTGGTGGGTGCTGCAGCTGTAACTTTTCATTCCGCCATAGACTTCCACTTCCCCCTTCTCCTGAAGGATAACTGTCTCTTAACATGCCAACAAACACTCCCAGTGCGACTCTCAGCTGCTCTCTCTGTCTACCCAGCAATAAGGCTCCTGACACATCCCTCTATTCTGCCGCCACTTTTTTCTCCCATAACAGGGGACTTTAATACACTACTGACCTCACTGGATAAATCCTCTAGACAAAAAAAAAAAAGTCAGCCAAGAAACAGGAACTCTAAATAACTCATTAGATCAGAAGGATCTAATTGACATCTTCAGAGTATTTCACCCCAAAGCGATGGAATATACATTCTGCCCAAGTGCACATGGGACATTTTTTAAAATATATATCACATATTGAGACATAAGCAAAGTATCCCCAAATTCAGAAAGATTGAAATCATATCAAGCATTTTTTCAGGCCACAATGGCATAATATTAGTAATAAACTACAATGAAAACATCCCAAAAATTCAAATACTTGGAAGTTGAATAGCATATTTATTAAACAATCATTGGGTTATTAATGATATCAAAGAATCAATTAAAAATATTCTGGAGACTAATGACAACAGAGAGGAATTTACAGGTCTGCTCCAACCACAAAGACAAGAGGAGAAACAGTCCAGAGATGGAAGATGCTGATGATGCCTTGTTATGCTAGCAGTCAGCAGCTGTGCGTTGCTACAGATGCTTAGACCAAACCAGAGAGGGTCAGATCTGCATTGCCCCCATTTGTCCATCATCCAGATACCATTGCTGATGTGTACAAATAAGGAACTGTTTGACATTGAAACTGGGATTCAGAACTATTGGACATTTAAATTGGTACTCAAACATTTTTTTGTTGTTGTAAGTTTATTTCTAGCCTGCAGAGTCAAGATGTTTTTAAAGAAAAGAATCGGGGGGAGGGGGGGGAGGGTGGGTAACAGATACAGAGACAAATAATCAATTAAGAGACTGTTATACTACAATGAAAAGGCAGGAGAGGTTGGGGGAGGGAGGACCTGTAAGAGATCAACTGAAGGATTTGTATGCATGTATGAAAGTATAGCCAATGGATACAAAATACTGGGGTGGAGCTGACAGGTGAGAGCATGTACTAGGGGGTAGGGAAGGCCGGGAGGAGGTCAATAGGAAAAAAAAGGAGAAATATGTACTACTATTTGTAATACTTCAAAAAGTAAAAAAATATAGATCCAGAGACACAGAAGCATGGAACAGACAGTTAAACCTCAGAGGGGAGCCAGGTTAGGTGGGTGAGTGGGAAGAGATCAACCAAAGAACTTGTATGCAAATATGCATTAACCCATGGACACAGACAATAGGGTGGTGAAGGTTACAGGTAGAGGGTAGGGGTGGGTTGGGAGAGGTCAATGAGGGAAAAGGGGACATATGTAATACTTTCAATAATATCTTTATTTTTAAAAAATGAAATTAGTTTAATTAGAATTACTTAAAAAAAGTTCTGTCATCACCAGAGTGGTCTTCCAAAGAAGAAAATCATCATAATAATAACAACATAAATAAATAGAAACACTGTTTTAAAAGTTATAATTCACTGGGCCAGGTGTGACTTCATGGTTGAGCATCCACCCATGAACAAATAGGTCATAATTCAATTCCCAATGAGGGTACATGCCTGGGTTGCAGCCTCGCACCCCAGTAGGGGGCATGCAGGAGACAGCCTAATAATGATTCTTTCTCATCATTGATGTCTTCATCCCTCTTTACCTCTCCCATCCTCTCTCTGAAATCAATAAAATCATATTTTAAAAAATAAAGTAAAGCCTGGAGTTAAGTTAAAAAAAAGTCTTTGTTAAGAAAGTTACAATTTAAGACAATTTTGATGAAATAAAAACTGATTTGAATATTCATATTGAAATGAATGCAACATTGTCTGAAAGACTTGTGAGAATTAACCTAGAGTGGTTAATTTTATTTTTAGCTTTTTAAAGTTAATAGGTTTTAAGAATAAAACACATAAAACTGTGGTTGAAATCAAAAAAGGTGAAAACAGAATAAAGGAAATATGTCAGTATGGCTTCAAATGTATATATTGCAACCATTTATTGACAGAGAATAATGTAGCAGTGCCTGTCTGGTACTCACAGAAAGAGAAAGAACACATGACCTACAAAGCATATGTTTGGATAAGCCAAATAGTATAAAGGCTACTGGTGTTGATCAAATAAGGGTTCAACCAACATTTTTCCCCCATAAAATCTTCTTTAAAACCTGCTGAGGTTGAAAAGTCAGACAACAAATGACTTTAGAGAAATTATGACCAAAAAAATATGATGACTATTGAATATATTTAATTACACAACTAAAAATAAACAAACATGAAGATAGAATATGAAGAAAATATTATATGCTAATGTAAAAATAAACAACTAACAAAGGAGGGGGAAGTAAAGTAAAAATAAATAAATGGATAAGTAAATACTAGTAATAAAATAATTGGAAAATTTAAAGTAATAAATACTAGGCTTACCAATTGTTAATAATGTATTCATTTTTCTCATATTCTTTCTGCTCTCGTATGCACATGTGCATACATGCAAAATATACACATACACACACACTTCATTCATGTATTCATTCATTTTTGCTGAATAATGGTTGTAAGTTCTTTTAAAGAGCATTGATCCGAGGACTCTCACTAGCAGTGCGTGAGAGGGCTTGTCTCTGCACAGAATTGTCGAAAAAACAGAGGTCATGTTTTGATAGGTTAGGATTGTATCTAACTGTAATTTTAGTTTATAATTCTCTTATCAATAAGTTTGAGCAATTTTTCATATATTTAAGGTTCACTGGTTACTTTTTTTTTTTTAAGGAACAATTGCTTCATATATTTTGTCCACTTTTCTTTTGGGGCTTGCTAACAATTTATATGATTTTTTAATATATTATATTAATTTTTTACAGAGAGGAAGGGAGAAGGATAGAGAGTTAGAAACATCGATGAGAGAAAGACATCGATCAGCTGCCTCCTGCACGCTTTCCACTGGGGATGTGCCCACAATCAAGGTACATGCCCTTGGCCGGAATCGAACCTGGGACCTTTTAGTCCACAGACCAATACTCTATCCACTGAGCCAAACTGGTTTTGGGCTATATGTTTTTATATTATAAATTGTTAACAATTTATATTATGTTTTTATATTATAAATTGTTAACAATTTATATTATGTTTTATATTATAAATTGTTAACAATTTATATTATGTTTTTATATTATAAATTGTTAACAATTTATATTAAAATGTTAGTCTTTTTTCTGTAATATCACTAGTAAATAATTATTTCTGCCTTTTTTTGGTCTTTGATTTTTGCCTACATGTTTCCACTATGTAATGCATTAAAAATCTACTTAAATATATTAATATTTCTTTTCTTGCATTTAAATTTTGAGCCATAGGTAAATATATTTTTCTATACTCAAATAATGAAATAATTAATTTATTCTTTTTCTGATGTTATCTGTGTTGTATTATTTTACATTTGTATTTTGTATATTTGTGCATTATTATGGTATACTAGAGACCTGGGCCACAAAATCATGTACTCATTTAAATAAATTTAATTAGGATTACTTTTAAAAAAGCCCCTCAGCCTGTCCGAAACCCTCTCAAAGTCTGGGAGCCTTCGAGGGATGTTGGACTGACAGCCGACTCCAGAGAGAGTGGGCCTAAGCCATCAGTTGGACATCCTAGCATTGCTAAAGAGGTGGGAGAGGCTCCCACCACTGCTGTTGCCTTTGCCAGCTGTGGCTGAGTGGTGCTCCCTCTATGGGAGTGCACTAACCACGAGGGGGCAGCTCCTACATTGAGTGT
This sequence comes from Lasiurus cinereus, assembly GCA_011751065.1. Taxonomy (NCBI): domain Eukaryota; kingdom Metazoa; phylum Chordata; class Mammalia; order Chiroptera; family Vespertilionidae; genus Lasiurus; species Lasiurus cinereus. Next base: position 4,331,400 of record JAAGEH010000049.1, read on the forward strand.
CTATCCCCTGGTGATCAGTGCACAGCATAGCAAGTTGTTGAGGGGCCTTAGCATATCATTAGCATATTATGTTTTGATTAGTTGAATGGATGACTGGGTGACCAGACACTTAGCATATTAGATTTTTATTTTATAGGATGATACTAGCTAAGGATTCAATTTTACCTTTTTCTAAAGTAGTATCCATTATTAAAAGTGTATCTTTATTTCAGTGTTTTGAAATGTGACATATATCCTATAAACATTTTATATTTTTGTTTATAATTCTAGATGTCCTATTCTGTTTCAACTGTTCCTCTCACTGTCCCATGTGCCAGTGCACACTGTTTCAATGGCAGGGTCTCTCTAACAAGTTTATCTACTCTGGGGCTAGTCTGCTTTCCTTTCATTGTTTTTCTAGTTATTTTTCAAGGCTGCTTCCTCTCAATAAACAATAGAGACTTTCAACTTGTCTCTAGAAACAAAAAGCCCTCATTAAAAATATATGTTTTTATTTGTGTACAAATGACAGCTCTGTCATTTTTTATTCTTCATATGCAGGAATAAAATTACATCTTTCCATTTGTTAAAGTCAGTTTTTGTGTCTTTTAGTAGGAAATATGTAAAGTTTTTTATATAAGTTATTCCAGAGCAGTATATTTTTATGCATCTGTTTTAAATGGGATTTAATGTTTTATTACATCATTAACTAATTGTACATATGAATGACATCTATTTTTGTTAGTTGATTTTTTGTTCTACTATGTAACTGAATTATTTGTTTCCTCATTGATATAATTTGTACATATAAATCATTTTATTTCTCCTGTCTGCATTTTAATGTGTCTAATTGTTTTCTCTGGTTCAGTTGCAGTGCCTAATACTTCTAAGAAAATACTATTAGTAATGGACATGCTGCATCTTTGATGTTTTATTAACTTCAGTGGGAATGGCTTTGGGAATTTCACTTTATCTCAGGTAAATCCACAATATTTTTAACGACTACTTCATATTCCACGATATACAGATAAAACAAGTTATTTCATCAGCCATATACAGATGAAAATTTAAAAATTGTTTACCTATAACAACAATTGCCACAAAAGCATATCCATAAGCCATTAGAAATTGTATGAAAATGCATGTAGAAGAGATAACTGATCCTAACTGGTTTGGCTCAGTGGATAAAGCATTGGCCTATGGACTGAAGAGTCTCAGGTTAGATTCCTGTCAAGGGTATGTACCTTGTTTTCGGGCACATCCCCAGTGGGAGGTGTGTAGGACACAGATGATAGATGTTTCTCTCTCGTCAATGTTTCTGACTCTTATCCCTCCCCCTTCCTCTCTGTAAAAAATCAATAAAATATATTTTAAAATGAAGATATAACTAAATTACTATGTCAAGCAGTGTCCTCATTTTTATAGATGTTTCTAAATTTATGTCAACATAAAGTTACATTATTGAAGCAATATGTGTGATTCCTTGTTTTTTTTATATCTTTGCTTCCATATATTATTCAATGTATTTACATTTGCCTAAGCAATAAGCAAATAGTGGTATTCTGTTGTGTTTCAATTTTCATTCAATAGAAAGTCTGCAAAAGGTGAACAGTTTATAATAAAGGGAATTGACATAGAGCACATATTAGGAAAACATAGAAAACCTTTTTCATAAAAATTGCTTATTTATTTGAAAATGTATTATATGTATACATACATTTTTCCTTTAGTAAAACATTGTCAGTTTTAAGTACAGCTATGTGTCACATAACCAAGTGTTAGTGACAAACTGCATACACGAGGGTGATTTTGAAAGATTATAATAAAGCTGAAATTCTTCTACTGCCTTTAGGTATTGTAGCCATCACAATGTCATAAACGATGTGTTATGCAAGTGTTTGTGGTGATGCTGCTATAAAAAGTTCTACCGAGCTGCCATATAAAAGTATAATACAATTACCGGTAGTACATAATACTTGATATTGATAGTCAATGACCATGTTGCTGGTTTATGTATTTACTATACTATACCTTTAATTGTTATCTCAGATTGTATTATTTCTACTTATTAAAATAATTTGCTATAAAACACTATGCCATATGACACCAGCAGCAGCCTCATATGTCTTTTGTTTACTAAATCTCTTGATTATATCTTTGCTGTTGTGCTTGATTTAATTCCATGTTGTTTTGTACAATAACATGCTGAACAGGCTTGTAGCCCAGAGCAATGGGCTATACCACAGAGCTAATTGTGCAGTGCACTGTACCATCTAAGTTTGTGTAAGTTCAGTCCACTGTGTTTACACAAAGACAAAAATAGCCCAATCATGCATTTTGAGAATATATCCCCATTATTAAGCTGCATATAACTATATATCTTTACCTTTTTCTCATCTCTAAGGCTAGGTTTTAAGGCCTAATGGGAAAGATGTTCTGCATGAGTAGTTTATTTTTAAAAATAAATAATTCAGGTGTTTCTACTTAGGTTGTTTATGATATATTATTTTACACCTACACCTTTTATCTATTTGAAATATATTTTGGTAAAATATGATATTCTATTTTTATTTTTATTAATTTTCAGTCTTTCTAGAAACTGCAGTAATTTAAACAGTATTATAAAGATCTGTTTAAATAAAAAAGTAATTGCTAACCATGACATATCACTTATTATGTGCTGTACACTCTTCTAAGACCTCTTCTCTCATCACCAAGATTATGAGCTGTTACTTTCCTGGTCTCACAGATGAAACATTTAAGGCTCAGAGTGGTGAAATAATGTGTCCAAGTCACACAGCATGCAATCCAGGTAAAAACAAAACAAAACAAAACAAAACAAAACAAAAAACTGAGACCATCAATGAGAATGAATTAGCAGTAGTTTCCCCACATAGATGTTCCACTTGGGAAGTCTGTGTTGCAGAAGCTTCAGCTGCCTGGTGCCCTATTTGGATGCCATATTGAGAAGCTCTTCTAATTACCTCATCAGCACCAGGCATGTGAGCATCCTGTCTGAGAAGGAGCACAGGGACTCAAAGGGCAGTGCTTCATTTAGTGCTACATCATCATTGACTTGAAACCTGGTGACATAGCACTAAATGAAGCACTAAATGAGGCTCTCACATTTTCCTTTGCCCTAAGCCCCACAAATCATGTGACTGATCTTGTATATTATGTGTCATGGATTCGCATGAATCTTTGTTTTGTCAAAGCTAAGGATCTGTCTTTCCTCTGTCATGTTTCTGTCAGATGATGACAAAGGTAAAATGTAAAGTGGACTCTACTTTGCCATTTTCATCACAGGGAGGACTCAAACCAAGTGAAATATTCTAGAAGACGTGTTTTACACTTGACCATGATTCTGCCCTAAGAATAAAGACCCTACAGAGCCCTAACTGGTTTGCTCAATGGTTAGAGCATCAGCCTGCAGACTCAAGGGTCCTAGGTTCCATTCTGTTCAAAGGCACATGCCCAGGTTGTGGGTTCAATCACCAGTAGGGGTGTGTAGGAGGCAGCCAATCAATGATTCTCTCTCATCATTGATGTTTCTATCTCTCTCTCCCTCTCCCTCTCTGAAATCAATAAAATCAATATTTTTTAAGAAAATACTTTGTAAAATTAAACATACACACACACACACACTGAAAGCAAACAAACAAAAAAATAAACCTTTGGAAACATAGCTAAATCAAAATTATATATAAAAAGGATGATGACTTTGGACTAAATGGAAGACTGAGTGTACACAGAAGTACTTCTAACCCAGCATATTGAAATGATGAATAAATCAAAATGACAACAATTATTACCTTACTGAAGTTGAAATATAAGCAGAGAAAATCTTCCTGTACTAGAGAATAAGAAAGAATTAATGGCTGTAGAAGGAAGTGCTGCCAGACACGGCTCTGAGTACAGATGTTGTCAAACTGTACATCCAGCCCAGGGAAAGAGACCAGGATCCAAATGCGGAAGCAGGAGAATTAGGCCACTACCTGATGGGAGGAAGCCAACACCCAGGTGACTTCTCAGAATGTGGAGCCTCCAATTCTCACACAAAGCAGAATTGTCAACTCAAAGCTAGAAAAAAATAGTGAGAAAGCTTGGCAATTTTCAAGAACTTTGTGTAGAAAAACAAAATATTGCCATTTGGAAAGTGAAACCCAAACATTTCTTCATTAAGTTTTATAATTCAAATTTGGAATTATTTTATTATACTAGTATATGAATCCCCAAGCCTCAAAATTAAATGAAAACTAATCCTATCATTCCATGTTAGAGGCTTGAGTTGGAGTATTCTTAAACTGCTTTATAATAAATTATTTATTCTACAGGCTTTATGAGACTCCAAAGAATGATCAAACTCTGGCGAAGTAAGTGTACAATAAAGATAAAATCATAAATAGAAATGATGTTTTATTTGGAAGAGTTAGTAAGCACAATAATCAACAAATTAATGTACCAAGAATGAGAAGGAACAATAAAATCTGGAGGGGGCTACAAAGTTATTGCTTAAATAATTAAATAGGTAAAATAAAAAATGGCATCTGTAACGAAGGAATAGAATAGTATAAGGAAGATAAGTTCAATTTAAAATGAATCAACTAGAACATTTACAAAATGAAAATTTAACAATTGAATATTTAAAATTTACTTTAAATTGGGTGACAGCTCATTATACTCAGCTGAAGACAGAATTCTATAACTGACTAATTGATTCAAATAAATTGTTACAGATATTTAAAATTTCTAATTATAAAAAAAAAGAGTTAAGAGACATGAAGGATGGGAACATGGGGCCAATACAGAGTTCCTGAAGAGTTTGTACCATTCATCAGGCAGAATAAATAAAACCAGTTAACTGAAACTGCAGAAAACCACAGAGATAAATATGAAATTGAAACTGTCAGTTTTGCTTCCCAGTCTGTCATGCAAATAATTTAGAATGTGTCACTCTCGTATTCAAAACAAGACAAAAGATGAAAAAAATTAAAATAAATTCTTAGATCTATCAGAGAGTCAACAAGGAAAACCACCACCTCAAAATGTAGAGACCAATTGCAAAACCAAAATACCAACTTACTGGGCACAGAGGTGCTGCAGGAGCAAGGTCCGAACAGAAAAAGGTGGTCAGAATGAGATAAATTTCCCAGGCCAGCCTTCTGAGGATAAGCATAGTGCATTGACTTTAACTCGGCAGCCCTGATGAGTGCTAGGAGCAAAATCAGAGAAAAAGTCCTTCTCACTCTCAGCAGCAGGAAAGAAAAATATATTTTAAATGCACCCTGTACCCTGTTCTTTTTAACAAATGTCTGACTTCACACAGACTGCTTCACTAAGCTCTGACCGACCTGGGAAAGAAGGTATACCCAGAACCACCCACAGCTAGCCTTTCTGTCTCACATACAGAGGAGGGAAGGGGAACCTAAGGAGCATTTCTGAAAGTCACTGTCCATGGCCTTGGCTGACAAAAACTTTATATCTAAACATAGAATTAGAAAATGCTTCTATTCTATTCTCCCCACATCTTTCCACTAACATAGCAGCCTGCTGCCAAACAAAGGATGAGTGACAGCCCTCAGACCATATTGAAAAAAGGTCTGCAGGAGAACAGGAGAGATCAAGAAAAGGGACATGAAAGAACATTTTAGTCTCTGACACAACATGTATCACAAACAATACTTTCTCGCTCCCAGCCAGATAAATGCAGAATATTACACTAAAGATTGGTTGCCTCCATTTGTTTCACTAATATACCATTTCTACCCTTTCACAAGGAAGTTATAAAGCATACAAAATGCCAAAATATGCTTTGCCTTTTGCAAAAACAAAATGTATGAAGATAAGGAGTAAGGATCAGAATAAGTTATAGTAGGTATTTGGAAATTATCAGACTCAGAATTTAAAATAATAAATAAATCCAGGATTTAAAAAAATCCTAATTAATGTTTAATGGGTTTTGATAGAAAAAAATGAACAATGTGCACAAAAATGATGGTAATGTAGCAGATGAATAATGGAAATTCTACAAAAGAATCAAAAGATAATGCTAGAAATAAAAACATTTAACCAGAAATATGAAACATCTTTGATGGGCTTACCAGTATGCTTTATGAAGACAAAGAAGGAATCATGGAACTTGAAGATTTGATAATGTAAGTTTATAAATCAGAAAATCAAATGCAAAAAAAGAATTAAAAATTTAAAGGGATATCTAATAATATTGGTACAATTAAAAATGTTGTAACAGACATGTAATGAGAATACAAGAACAGAGAAGAAGTGAGCAGAAGAAATATCCTATCTAATAAAGAGGGAATATGCTAATTGACACTCACACCATCACAAAGATGGCAGTGCCCACAGACAATAAGTAGGAAATATGCTAATTGACTGCCACACCCTCAAAGATGGTGGCACCCACAGCCACAATATGGCAGTGCTCAGTCCCCTCAGCCCCCGAGCTGCCCAGGGCCGGCCAAAGGCACAGACAAACCTTGGATGGCAGCTGCCCAGCTAATGCCCAAGGTGTAGACAAACTTCAGATGTTGGCTGCCCAGCCACTCATGGCCAGTCTAAGGTGCAGACAAATCTTGGATGGTGGCTGCCCAGCTGCACAGGGCCAGCCTGAGGCACAGGTAACCAGGACTGGCCAAGGCTTGTGCTGCTGGCAGTGGCAGCAGCAGAGGTGTGATGGGGGCATTGCCTTCCCCTGATCACTGGGTGGCCTCCCACCCCTGAGAGCTCCCAGACTATGAGAGGGGGCAGGCCTCGCTGAGGGACTACTCCCTCCAATATATGGATTTTTCATGCACGGGCCTCTAATTTGAAATAAAAATATTTGAGAATTTTCTAAAATAATGACAAATACCAATTTAATTCGGGGGTTCAGAGAGTATCAAGCTGGATAAATATCCCCTACCCACCAAATATATACCTTGGCATATCATATTCCAACTTCAAAAAAATCAAATACAAAAACAAAACAATAGAAGAAGCCTAAAGCAAAGCCAGAGTCATTAAAACACCTTACTGAGAACATCTTACCTAGGTACAAAGATAAGCATTACATTATACACTTCTTAAAAATTGTGCAAGTAAAGTGATGTTAGTACTATAATTTTTTAAAATATATTTTATTGATTTTTTACAGAGAGGAAGGGAGAGGGATAGAAAGTCAGAAACATCCATGAGAGAGAGACATCGATCTGCTGCCTCCTGCATGCCCCATACTGGAGATGTGCCCGCCAGCAAGGTACATGCCCCCGACCAGAATCGAACCTGGGACCTTTCAGTCTGCAGGCGGATGCTCTATCCACTGAGCCAAACTGGTCTCGGCCTATATTTTTTTTTACTCTCTCCTTTGGATTACATCTAATAAAGTATTCATAACCAAAAAGAAGTACCTCTGCACAGCACACCAGGACACTTTGCAGAGCCATCCATCAACCTGAAAGTGGGTGAATTACATCACATCAATAAAGTGAAGAATAAAAATCATAAACATCTCAGTAGATGTACGAAAAGCATTTAATGAAATACAACATTTTTTTTCTTGATAATAGTCTTTAACAGACTGGCTACAGAAGAAACATAACATAATAAAGGCCCTATATGACAAATTTACAGGTGTATTGAATTCAGTGAGAAAAAAATTGAAAGTGTTTAGCTCCAGCCTAGTGGCTTGGTTGGTTGGAGTGTCATCTCATAAATCAAAACCAACAAAAAGTTTGCAGGTTCAATTCCAGGATAAGTCACAAACTGGAGGCTACTGATCAATATCTCTCTCTCACATAGATGTGGTTTTCTTTCTCTCTCTCTCTCTCTCTCTCTCTCTCTCTCTCTCTAAACAATAAACATATCTTTGCATGAAGATTTTAAAATCTTTTGAAAGTGGTTCTTGTAAGGTTAGAAACAAGACAAGGATGCCCATTCTCACAACTTCTGTTCCATATAGTTCAACATAGTTAGAACAATGAGATAAGACAATGAAATAAAAGACATCCAGATTTGAAAGGAAAAAGTAAAATTTTAACTGTTAGCTGATGACATATGATATACAGAAAATCCCAAAGTTAGTCAAAACTGTAGAAATTAAATGATTTCAGTAAAATTCCAAGACACAAAATAAAAATACAGAAATTAATTATATTATTTCATAGTAATGATGAAACATCTAAACAAGAATTAGGAAACTTCATTGCATTCAAAATAACATAAAAAATAACAAAATTCTTAAAAATCAATTAAACTGAGAAAGTCAAATATCTGTACAATGAAAATTTGAAAACATTAAAAAATCAAAGATATAAATAAATAAAATGACATCACATGTTTATGGGTCAGAATAATTAACATAGTTAAAGTAGACATACTATCCAAAGGCCTCTACAGACTCAATAGAATCCCCATCAATATACCAAGGGCATTTTGCACAAACATCAAAGAAATAATTATAAGATTTGTTTGAAACCACAAAAAAAACCTATTAGCCAAAACAACTCTGAGAAAAAGAAGAAGTTGGAAGAATTACACTTTCAGATTTCAAAATATATCACAAATTCATAGTAATAAAGATGGCATGGTACTGACACAAAGTTAAACACATTGACCAGTGGAACAGACAAAACAGCCCAGAATTAAGTGTCAGCCTATGTGGTTTATTAACATATGACAAGGGAACCAAAAATTCCCAATAGAAAAAGAATAGCCTCTTTAACAAATATGTTGGAATAACCTGGATGAACACATGTGGAACAATGAAAATGAACCCCTATTATTCACAAATTTTAACTCAAAATGCATGTGACTTAAACATAAAGCTGACATCATAAAGCCTGTGAAGAAAACATAGGGAGGAAGTTACTCAATATTGCTCTGGGCAATGATTTTTTGGACATGATGTCAACAGCGCAAACAGAAAACCAAAAATAACAAATAAAATTATATGCAATTCAAAAGCTTGTAAACAAAAATATAAATAACAAAAAGAAACACATTTGGCCTAATATTCCAACTTCTAGGAATGTAGCCCAAGAAAACAGAAACACCAATCAGAAAGGATATATTCATAGCACCACAATTTACAATAGCTAAGATTTGGAAACAGCTTAAGTGTCCATAAGCAGATAAATGGATTAAAACACCATGGTACATCTACACAATGGAATATTACACTGCTTTAAAAAGGAAGGGAATCTTACCATTTGTAACAGCATAGACGGAACTGGAAAGCATTATGCTAAGCAAAACAAGCCAGTCAGAGAAAAATACATATCATATGTTCTCATTCATTTGTGGAATATAATTAACAACATAAGCTGAGGAACAAAAATAGAGCCAGATATATAGAAACATTGAAAAAACTGTCCAACCTTTAAGGGAAGTTGGAGGGTGAGGGGATAAGAAATCAACCAAAGAACTTGTATGCATGCATATTAGCATAACCAATGGACACAGATAATAAGAGGGTGAGGGCATGTGCTGGGGGATGGGAGCAGCTTGGCAGAGGTCAATGGGGGAAAAAGGAGAATCATATAATACTTTTAACAATAAAGAATTGCAAAAGAAGAAAAAACAAAGAATGAGGTGAGCGCCCGAGGAGGAGGAGGAGGAGGAGGAGGAGGAGGAGGAGGAGGAGGAGGAGGAGAAAGGTGGCTGGACGATGATGGCGGTTGGAAGGACAAAGGTGAGGGAGAGGAAGTGAGTGAGGAGACAAAAAGAGAGTGTGTGGGTGTGTGTGGTGGGTGTGTGATTGAGTGAGGGACAGTTGAATCTCGCTGGAGCAGTGGGGGCTGGCAGTCCAGGCTCTCTTGGACGGGGAGAGACTGCCATTGAAGCTTTCACTCCCTGTACTGTGGAACTCGGGCACAGAGCCCACGCCATCTTGAAAGGAAACACGGCCTTTCTTTGGGAACTCACCAACACCGACAGCTAGAGGGATACTGGAGTTGCTCTGTGACCCAAAAGCCAAGCCAGCAGAGTTCCGCAGAACAGTGGACCCTGCATTCCCGAGGACCTTGGGACCTTTGCCTCCAAAGCAGTGAATGAAACCTCCCCCTCTTCAGGGACATCTGCACAGCTGTGGCAGCAGCCACACAGAGGTCCTGGCTTGCCATCTTGCTGGTCACTGTGCGCACTGTGTGCAGCAGTTTCTGGACACCCTAGTCCCTGTGTTTGAGCATGTCAGGGGCTAGTCTCCACCTGCAGAACTCCCAGGTCAACGCGTTTCTGCGCACATCCGCAGCAGGCCTTAGCGCCAGTTGAGGGACACCCTAGTCCCTGCGTTTGCGTGTCAGGGCCGCCCTGTCTGTGACGGCCTAGACCTTGTATTTGTGTGTTCACGTCTCCCTGTCTGTGGCGTACCCTCCTATTTGATTTGTGGAGCTCCCTAGTCACCTGGGTTTGCAGTGTGCCTTTGAGGCTGCCACCCAAGGCGGGTTGTCAGCAGCACATTTTTGGTGGTCCACCCCTTAAACAGTGCCTGGGAGCCACTGGGAGCCCCTGCAGGTGTGATTCTTTAACTCTGGACATGACAGCTACGCCTCTCCAGGGTTTAGGCCCCTGCAACACATCACCTTGACAGCTGGGTCCTTGGTGCCACTGTGTATCCCGCTGGGCACACGTGATCTCAATTAAGGGTGCAAAACAGAAAAAATAAGGACACTCCACTCCACGGCTGCCAAATTCTAGACAACACTGTTGTGCTGCCCAAGCTCACAGATCTACATCAAAAGAACCCAAATAGCTCAAGTAGGAAACTACAATAAATTAACAAACACAGGAGAACTGAGAGAATACACTAGTAGCACCACCACCCCCCCCAAAAAAAAAAAAACCCCAAAAAAACAAACAAACAAAAACTTGGGTAATAAAACAATTGGATCTACAATTAAAACATTACAAGAAAACATGGGAAGATGTAAACGCAATCCCCAAAGAAAAGTAAAAGAGGACTCACCAGAAAGGGAGTTAGATGAAATTGAAGTGACCAGCCTTTCAGAGAAAGAGTTCAGAGTAATTGTTTTAAGGATGTTTAAACGGATGGAAGACAAATACACACAACTCAATGACAAAGTCACACAACTCAATGAGAACTATAAGGAGCTGAATGAGAATATCACCAATATGAAACAAAACCAAGAGGAGATGAAGAACAACATAGCTGCAATAAGGAACACAATGGAAGGCCTAAACAGTAGACTAGAAGTGATTGAGGACCACATCAGCAAATTAGAAGACAAGATAGGAAAAAACACATAAACACAGCAACAACTGGAAAAAAAAGACTTAAAAAAAAAGAAGAGAGCCTAAAGGAGTGTTGGGACAACACTAAACAAAACAACATATGCTTAATTGGGATACCAGAAGGAGTGGAAGAAAAGGAAGAAATAGAAAAACTATTTAAAGAAATAATGACAGGCAATTTATCTGATATTGGCAAAGAAAAAAATATGAAAGTGCAAGAAGTATACAGAATCCCAAATAAGCTGAACCACAAAAAATCAACACCAAGACATATCATAATTAAATTGGCAAACAATAACAAAAAAGTAAGAATCTTAAAGGCAGCCAGAGAGAGACAGAAAGTTACCTACAAGGGATCTCCTATTAGAATAACAACTGATTTCTCAACAGAAACACAACAGGACATTAGGGAATGGAATGAAACATGTAAAGTGATGCAAATCAAGGGTCTGAACCAAAGAATACTATACCCAGCAAGGCTATCATTCAAAATTGAAGGTGGAATCGGGAGCTTTACAGACAAGAAAGGGCTAAGAGAGTTTATCACTACCAAGCTTATAATGCAAGAAATGCTAAAGAGACTGCTCTAAAAATAAGAAAGAGAAAGGCAAAAAACAACAACAACAACAAAAAAAAAAAAAACTAAGGAAAATTATAACAACAAACATAAACTTGTCAATAATATCATTAAACGTAAATGGGTTAAATGCACCAATCAAAAGATATAGGGTAGCTGAATGGTTAAGAAAATAGGACCCATACATTTGCTGTCTACAAGAGACCCACCTCAGAGAAAAGGATTCACACAGACTGAGAGTTAAGGGATGGAAAAGCATTTTTCAGGCAAATAGAAATGAGAAAAAAGCTGGGGTAGCGATACTTATAACTGATAAAATAGACCTCAAAGGAAAGGCTATAACAAGAGATAAGGAAGGCAACTACATAATACTAAAAGGAGCAATTCATCAAGAAGATATAACCCTGGTAAACATATACACATATACACATCTAATACAGGAGCCTCTAAATACATTAAAAAAAAAAAAAACTCCTGGAGGATATCAAGGGATAGATCGACAGCAATACAATCATAGTAGGGGATTTTAATACACCACTGACATCTCTGGACAAATCCTCTAGACAAAAAATCAGCAAAGAAACAGCAATTCTAAATAATTCACTAGATCAGATGGACCTAATTGACATCTTCAGAGCATTTCACCCCAAAGCTACAGAATACACATTCTTCTCAAGTGCACATGGGACATTCTCAAAAATAGACATATTGCATAAGCAAAGTCTCCACAAATTTAAAAAGATTTAAATTATATCAAGCATTTTCTCAGACCACAATGGTATAATGTTAGAAATAAACTACAATAAAAACATTCCAAAAAATTCAAACACTTGGAAGTTGAATAGCATGTTACCAAACAATGATTGGATTATAAATCAGATAAAAGAAGAAATTAAAAATTTTCTGGAAACTAATGACAATAAAAACACAACAATGCAAATGCTATCGAACACAATGAAAGCAGTGCTGAGAGGGAAGTTTATAGCTCTACAGGCCTACCTCAAAAAAAAGGAAAAAATGGTAATGAATCACCTAACTCAACAACTCAAAGAATTAGAAAGAGAGCAACAAGAAAAGCCTACTGTGAGCAGAAGGAAGGAAATAATAAAGATCAGAGCAGAAATGAATGACATAGAGACAAGAAAAAAACAATACAAAAAATCAACAGAACAATGAGCTGGTTCTTCGAAAGAATAAACAAGATTGATGAAACTGTAGCCAGGCTCACCAAGAAGCAAAGAGAGAGGACCCAAATAAACAAAATCAGAAATGAGAGAGGGGAAATAACTACAGACCCCACAGAAATACAAAGGATTGTTAAAAAATATTATGAACAACTCTATTCCAACAAATTTCACAACCTAGAGGAAATGGACAGATTCCTAGAAAAGCACAACCTTCCAAAACTCACAAAGGAAGATTCAAAAATCTCAACACACTGATAACTAAGGAATAATTTGAAGCAGTCATCAAAAAACTTCCAGCAAACAAAAGCCCAGGGCCAGATGGCTTCACAGGGGAATTTTACCAAACATTCATAGAAGAAGTAGAACCCATTCTTCTCAGACTATTCCAGAAAATTCAAGATGAAGGAACACTTCCAATCTCCTTCTATGAAGCCAGCATCACCTTAATATCAAAACCAGATAAAGATAACACAATGAAAGAGAATTACAGACCAATATCCCTCATGAACGTAGATGCCAAAATCCTCAACAAAATACTAGCAAATCAAATACAGCGATATGTCAGAAAGATCATACACCATGACCAAGTAGGATTTATCCCAAGGATGCAAGGATGGTACAATATCCGCAAATCAATAAACGTGATACATCACATAAACAAATTGAAAGATAAAAATCACATAGTCAGTAGGCTTGTAGGGCTATGAACTTCCCTCTCAAGACTGCTTTCACTGTGTCCCATAAATTTTGTATTGTTGTGTTGTCATTGTCATTTGTTGCCATGATATTTTTTATTTCTTCCTTGATCTCTCTGGTTACCCAGTCGTTGTTTAAAAGCATGCTGTTTAGTCTCCATGTGTTTGATTTCTTTCTATTGTTTGTATTATAGTTGATTTCCAGTTTTATGCCACTGTGGTCTGAGAAAATGCTTGATATGATTTCTATCTTCTTGAATTTGAAGAGACTTTTCTTATGACCCAACATATGATCTATCTTTGAAAATGACCCATGTGCATTGGAGAAGAATGTATATTCTGTGGCTTTGGGGTGAAATGTTCTGAAGATGTCAATTAAATCCATCTGTTCTAGTGAGTCATTTAGGATTGATGTTTCTTTGCTGATTTTTTGTTTAGAGCATTTGTCCAATGGTGACAGTGGGGTATTAAAGTCTCCTACTATGATTGTATTGCTGTCAATCTCTCCCTTAATATCCTGCAAGAGTTTTTTTTATGTATTTAGGTGCTCCTATATTGGGTGCATATATGTTTACCAGAGTTATTTCTTCTTGTTGGATTGTTCCCTTTAGTATTATGAAGTGGCCTTCTTTATCTCTTGTTATGTCCTTCACTTTGAGATCTAATTTGTCAGATATAAGTATTGCAACCCCAGCTTTTTTTTCATTTCCATTTGCCTGAAGTACCATGTTCCATCCCTTCACCCTCAATCTGTGTGCGTCTCTTTTCCTGAGGTGGGTTTCTTGCAGACAGCAGATATATGGATCATGTTTTCTTATCCATTCGGTTACCCTATGTCTTTTGATTGGAGCATTTAATCCGTTTACATTTAAAGTTATTATTGATAAGTACTTATCTGTTGATACTGCTCCAAAGGCAATGGAAGCTAAAGAAAAAGTAAACAAATGGGACTACATCAAAATTAAAAGCTTTTGCACAGCAAAAGAAACAATCAACAAAACAACAAGAAAGATCAATGCATGGGAGAACATATTTGCAAATGCTATCACTGATAAAGGTTTAATCTCCAAAATCTACAACCAACTTATACAACTTAATAAAAGGAAGATGAAGGATCCAATAAAAAAATGGGCAACGGACCTAAATAGAACCTTTTCAAAAGACGACAGAAGGAAAGCCAAGAGACACATGAAAACATGTTCAAAGTCATTAATCATCCGAGAGATGCAAATCAAAATGACAATGCGATACCATCTTACACCTGTCAGAATGGCAATCATCAACAAATCAACAAACGACAAGTGTTGGCCAGGATGCGGAGAAAAAGGAACCCTTGTGCACTGTTGGTGGGAATGCAGACTGGTGCAGCCACTGTGGAGAACAGTATGGAGTTTCCTCAAAAAACTAAAAATGGATCTCCCATTTGACTCTGTAATACCACTCTTAGGAATTTATCCTAAGAAATTACAAACACCAATCAGAAAGGATTTATGCACCCCTATGTTCATAGCAGCACAATTTACAATAGCCACAATTTGGAAACAGCCTAGGTGCCCGTCAGCAGATGAGTGGATCAGAAAACTGTGGTACATCTACACAATGGAATTCTATGCTGCCATTAAAAAGAAGGAATTCTTACCATTTGCAGCAACCTGGTTGGAACTGGAGAGCCTTATGCTTAGCGAAATAAGCCAGTCAATGAAGGAGAAGCATCACATGATTGCACTCATTGGGGGATAATAAAGATCACTATAAACTGATGAACAAAAGGATAGATACAGAGGCAGTAAAGCTTCAAACAGACTGTGAAATTACAGCAGGAAGATTAAAGTTAGGTGAGGTAGATAAGAGATCAATCAAAGGACTTGTATCTATGCATATAATCATAACCAATGAACATAGACACTGGGGGGTTGGGGTATGCCTGGGAGGGAGGGGGGGCAATGGGAAGATATGTATAAAAAATTAATAAAAAAAATATTTTAAAAAATCACATAGTCATAACAATTGATGCAGGAAAAGCCTTCAACAAAACCCAACACCCTTTCTTAATAAAAACTCTCAGCAACGTAGGAATAGAGGATCATATCTCAACAAAATAAAAGCCATATATGACAAACACACAGCCAACATCATACTCAATGGGCAAAAACTAAAACCATTCCCTGTAAAAACAGGAACAAGACAGGGATGCCCACTCTCACCACTTCTATTTAACATAGTGCTGAAAGTATTTGCCACTGCTATCAGACAAGAAAAATAAATAAAAGGCATCCAAATAGGAAAAGAAGAAGTAAAACTGTCCTTATTTGCAGATGACATGATACTGTACATAGAAAACCCTAAATATTCCATCAAAAAATTATTACACTTGATAAATGAATTCAGAAATGTAGCAGGATAAAAAATTAAAACCCAGAAATCTTTGGCATTTCTATATACCAGTAATGAACTTACAGAAAGAGAGACTAAAACAGCAATCCCTTTACTATAGCATCAAAAAAATTAAGATACCTAAGAATAAACTTAACTAAGGAAGTAAAAGACCTATACACAGAAAACTACACAACACTAAAAAAAAGAGATAGATGAAGATATAAACAGATGGAAGAACATACCATGTTCATGGATTGGGAGAATCAATATCATCAAAATGTCCATTCTACCCAAAGCAATTTATAAATTAAATGCAATCCCCATGAAAATACCAAAGACATACTTTACAGACCTAGAACGAACTTTCCAAAAATTCATCTGAAATAACAATAGACCCCAAATAGCTGCAGCAATCCTTAGAAAGAAGAACAAAGTAGGTGGGATCTCAATGCCAGACTTCAAGCTGTATTACAAAGCCACTGTTCTCAAAACTGTCTGGTACTGGCACAAGAACAGACACACAGATCAATGGAATAGGATAGAGAACCCAGAAATCCACCCAAACCACTATGCTCAATCAATATTTGACAAAGGAGGCAGGAACATACAATGGAGTCATGACAGACTCTTCAACAAATGGTGTTGGGAAAATTGGATAGAAACATGCAAAAAAAATGAAACTAGACCACCAACTTACACCATACACAAAAATAAACTCAAAATGGATAAAGGACTTAAACATAAGCCGGGAAACCATAAAAATACTAGCGGAATCCACAGGCAGCAAAATTTCCTACATATGTGGAAGGAACTTGTACACTGATACAGCTTCTCGGGAAATGGAAACTAAAGAAAAAAATAAACAAATGGGACAACTTCAAAATAAAATTTTTTGCATATCAAAGGGAATCATCAACAAAACAACAAGAAAGCCCACTACATGGGAGAATATATGTGCCAATAATATCAATAATAAGGATTTGATCTCCAACATTTACAGGGAACTCATACAATTTCACCAAAAAAAGTTAAACAACCCAATCAAAAAATGGAGAACTGATCTAAATAGGAACTTCTTGAAAGAAGATAGGAGGAAGGCCAAGAGAAATATGAAAACCTGCTCAAAGTCACTAATTATCAGAGAGATGCAAATAAAAACAACAATGCGGTACCATCTCACACCTGTCAGAATGGTTATCATCAAGAAAACAACAAATGACAAGTGTTGTTGAGCATGTGGAAAAAAAGGAACCCTCGTGCACTGCTGGTGGGAAGGCAGACTGGTGCAGCCACTGGGGAGAACAATATGGAGTCTCCTCAAAAAAAACTAAAAATGGAAATTCCATTTGACCCAGTGATCCCACTACTAGAAATATAGCCCAAGAAACTAGAAACTCCAATCAGAAATGATATATGCACCCCAATGTTCATAGCAGCACAATTCACCAAGATGTAGAAATAGCCTAAGTGCCCATCAACAGATGATTGGATTAAAAAACTGTGGTACATATACACAATGGAATACTATGCTGCAGTAAAAAAAGAAGGAGCTCATACCATATGCAACAACATGGATGGAGATGGAGAGCATTATGCTTAGTGAAATAAGCCAGGCAGAGAAAGACAAATATCACATGATCTCACTCATCTGTGGAATATAATGAATGACATAGACTGATAATCAAGATCAGATCTAGAGAGTGAGAACATTGATCAAAGCATCGAACCTTGGGGAAGGTGGAGGTTGGTGGGAATAAGGGGGAGATATCAACAGAGGGACTTTTGTGCATGCGTATGAGCATAATCATTGGGCACAGACAATGGGGAAGGTGTGGCAGGGGAGGGAATCTATACAGTGGTCTCCATAACCTTAAGAGAAATTAATTCATGAGAAAAAGATTTTTAAATGAAACTGTAACATGAAAATCATTTTGGAAGGCAATAAAGAGAAGTTTCCTTTAAACCTCATAAGGATCGTAATTGAAAGTCAATATATTTGGCCTCTTGAGCTAAGGTAAGTTATCTGTGTTTATGCCTCCCTGAAATAGTTTATATAAAGTTACAAAAATAAATTGTCAGCCCGTTTGAAATTGAATTGCCATGGTCTAAAATAAAGAATATCCTTACATGATATTATCCTACAATATCATTTAATTTTTGACATTTCACAAGAGCATATTGTACAACTACCCCAAACAAACGTACAAACTAATTCTTTGAGTGTTTAGCAGCAATTTAAAAAGAGGACATGAAAGGATTTAATTCCTTTCAGAGGAAATTGAGGCACTGGGAAGGCACTTGAGCATTCTATACTGGCCCTCTTTCCTCTTTTGCCAAGAGAGATCCTCTTCTCACAACCCAATGGTCCTCAGCTGTAGCCTGAGCTCACTATTAATTCTGAGGTTGAATCCTAGAGGTGGCTGGTATAATGGATCTGTCTCTTGCCAAATGGTGTGAGCTGAGCCCACCCTGGAGAAGAAACCTGAATTCCCTGAAATGAGTGAACAGTGCTGGGGCCCCTGCCAGCAGGCAAGGGGACCCCCAAGGTAGGTGCGGGGCATGGAGGCCACGGGGGCATAGGCTACCAGGGAGACAGAACTGAACCTCACAACACCCCTGCTTGGCCCCTGAGGATGACTGGTTAGCCAGAGACGAGTAAGATTCCTCAGGGAAGGAACAACCTAAGACAGGCACAGTCAAATAGGGGCCATCAGGAAAGAACTTAGGGATCAACAGGGGTGGGACACAGACCCCCATCCCCCCTACCAACCTTGCAGGAGTCTGAACCCTCACCCCTTCTGAGGGCGGTCTCCTGCCCCCATGGCTACCTCGCTTCCCATGCTCAGCTCAGATCAGGACTCAGGTAACAGACAGAAACATGCCAACAGCAGCTGCCCTATAGCTAAATTCATCCTAGCACTGGGAATGCTCAGTGCCAACTCAATGCAAATAAACCTTTGCACTAATATATACATGGTAATCTAAGATTGTTGGTTGAGTATTAAATTTGACGTAAAAGAGTTACCAAGCTCTCAGATTAATTTAAATTGGAGAACTGATATAAGCGAACACCCACGAAAATTTAAGTGTACTGAATAAAAAGCTGTTTCTAAAGTATTAATTAAAATTTCTATTGATTGCTCATCTCATGGTAAAATTGTTTAATATGAAATGAACTGAAAACAGGCATATCTGTGTACAAAAAGTTAAAATTTAAAGTTATCAAGATTGCATTAAAATTTTACAAAATTCTCTATTAATCAAAAAAAAGGAGGGGAGTAGGATAAGAGCATGTAAGGAAGAATATCCGGTAAGTAAATTACATCTAGAAAATTTTCACTTTAGAAAATTAATTTCCATTTGTAATGCTAATATAAAGCACCCATGAAAAATACACATGATATCAAAATAAGCCAAAGGAAAAGCGGGTAGGCAAAAATAAAAATGACCCCAAGTCAATTTTATTGAAAAGATTCCTGTAGTCACTCTTGGTTGAAAATATGTTTATATACTTTTAGAAAACAACTCCAAGACCAAGTGGACTCCTGCAACAGAGAGGAACTGAAAGGTCTGCGCCAAACACAAAGGCAAGAGGAGAAACAGTCCAGAGATGGAAGACACTTATGACGTCCTGCCATGTGAACAGTTAGCAGCTGAGCATCGCTACAGGATGCCCTGGACCAAACTAGAGAGGGTTAGACCAGTATCACCACCATCTGTCCAGTATCCAGATATCATTGATGATATGTATACATAAGGTACTGTCTGACACTCAAACTGGGACTCAAATCTATCAGACATTGAAATTGGGACTCAATCATTTTTCTTTTGCTCTGGTTGGTTTATTTCTAGCCTACAGGGTCAAGATGTTTTTAAAGACCAGAAACAGGAGGTGGAGGGGAGGAAGCAGATGCAGAGGCAAAGAAGCAATGAACAGACTGTCCTGCTACAGTGGGAAGGCAGGGGAAGTTGGGGAGGAGGGGCCTATAGGAGATCAACCGAAGGAATTGTGTGCACGTGTGTGTAGGCATAGCCAGTGGATACAGGGCAATGAGGGAAGGTGGGAGCAGGGGATGGATGAGGGCAGGTACTGTGGGGTGGGGAGGGCAATAGTGGAAAAATAATAATAATAAATAAATTAATTAATAAAAACAGGAGAAGAAGATGAAGAAGGAGGATGAGGATGAGGAGAAGAAGAAGAAGAAGAAGAAGAAGAAGAAGAAGAAGAAGAAGAAG
>JAAGEH010000049.1:4351706-4451917 GCA_011751065.1 Lasiurus cinereus
AGAAGAAGAAGAAGAAGAAGAAGAAGAAGAAGAAGAAGAAGAAGAAGAAGAAGAAGAAGAAGAAGAAGAAGAGAAGGAGGAGGAGGAGGAGGAGGGAGAGGAGGAGGAGGAGAACAGAGCCGCTAGTGAGGATGCAATAAAAAGGGAACCCCTATATAACTTATTGGTAGTGTACATTGGTCAAACCCTGTGGAAACTTATATGGAGATTTGTCAAAAAAATTAAGAATAGATCTACTATATAATCCAGCAATTACACCACTGGGTATCTATCTAAAGAATATGAGAACAGGATTTTTATATAATATATGTATTTCCATGCCTATGGCAGCATTGTTCAAAATAGCCAAATGCCTAACACTGAGTGAAATTATAAAAAATTCAGTACATATACCAAGTGGAATATTGTCATACATGAGAAAGGATACTATCCTGCCACTTATGACAGGATAGATGGATCTTGAACACTTTATGCTAAGTGAGATAAGTCAGACAGAGAAAGGCAAGCACTGTATACTATAATTTCTATATAGAATATATGAGTGTAAAAAACAGTTTAAAATAATTCACAGAGGGTAGTGGGGGTGGATAAGATTGAAAGTATTTTAAAGCACAGACTTGTAACAAGTAAATATCAAAAGCACAGTATAGTGAATATAGACAATGATATCTATAATAATAAAAGCACAATATGCTAATTAGACCAGGTGTCCTTCTGGACGTCCTTTCTTTGAAACCTTCCAGACAATGCTAGAGCTGCAGCCACAGGATCGAGGCAGCCACCATGGCTGCAAAGCCTACTCTTGCACAAATTTTGTGCATTGCCCTGTAGTTGTACTATAATTATGTAATTTAACAAATATCACTGTATCAACAAGCATTTTACAATATATAAATATATGAAAGTAACACAGTATACACCTTAAACTTGGACAAATTTTACACAATGAAAAAGTATAAACAAAGAGAGAGTGAAATGAAATAATTAATATTTTTAAACAAAACAAAGCAAAACACACACAAAAAAATTATAGCCAACAAACTATCCTCAAACAAAAATAAAAATAAATACATCCTAAAAGCAAACAAGCATTAAGGGAATTTGTTGCTATTAAACCTCTCACAAGAAATATGAAATTAAGTTATCTGAAAAGTGAAGTAATATAGGTCAGAAATTTGTAGATATATAAAAAAGAAGAACATCAAAGAAGAAAGGATTAATAGTAAAATAAAATATTTTATGTTTTGTTCTTTACTGATATAAAGATAAAGTTTGTTCAGCTAATAACAACAATGTATTTGATGATTTTATGAATAGGAGGAGTAATTGGCAGGGATGTGATAGAGAATTAGAGGAAGGAATTGCAAATACCCTGTTGTAAGATATGAGTACTATTTGTAAAATGGTATAATATTATTTAAAGCTGACTTTATATTCGTAGTATAAAATACTAGAAGCTGAGTGTACAGATTCATGCACATTGAAAGGAAATTAATTAGAAGGTGGCCACCAGAGCTGGACTGGGTGAGATAGGCTGGACATACCCTGGAGCCACCCCCCAGCAGTCTCTCCCCAGTCAGCTGCATTTGTGGCAAAGCATGGGCTTTAATAGTGTCTGCTGAATGAGCAGGGTCCCTAGAGTAGGTGGTCTTCCTAGGCCTAACCTGTGAGGATTGGGCTGAAATCATATCTCTGACATCCCCTGAGGGGATCCAGTGTGAGAGGGCAATTATTGGGTGATGCACCCCGGAATTGAGCTCCCTACTCTCTGGTCTGGGTGTGTCACCCAAGAACCACAGTTGCATTGAGTGTCTGCCCCTTGGTGGGCAGTGTGCATCAAACTACCAGTCTGACAGTCGGTCAGATGGTCCCTTAGGCTTTTATATATATAGATAGGCCAACCACTAAAGTAATTTTTTAAACCAGATTAAGACATATGGTAAGAAAAGGTATAATGAATTATATACAAAGGTCAATTAAAACTATGGGTGGCAGAAAAAAGCTGGAAAACATAAATAAGTAAGTAAGTAAGTAAATAAATAAATAAATGGACAACAAACTAAAAACAGTCACAAACATGATAGACATGAAAAATTATCCTGTGTGAATCACCACTTTAATGTCCTAGTCTAAACATAAAAAGTTAAAGAGAGAACAAAGTGGAAACGAAAAAAGAAAAAGAAGACTATGTTTCTATAAGAAAACAAATTCAAAGATAAAGACCCAGAAACTAAAAATAAAATAATGGAGAAAGTTATACCATTCTAACACTAATTAAAAGAGAGTTGAAATTGTTATATTAATTTCAGACAAGCAGACTTCTGAGCAAGGAAAGTGGTCATGATGAACGATGGGCATTATGAACTATACCAGTAAAGGGGCAAATTCTCAGAGAGACGTGCATCCTTAATATGCATATACCAAACAAAAACGTCAAAATACTTGTAGCAAAAACAAAACTTAAAGATGAAATAATCTAACCTATTATTATTTTTGGTGACTTCAACACCATTCTAACATTGCAGGCAGCAGGGAGAGGACTAGACATACATAAACTTAATTGCACCATCCATTAATTGAATCTAATTGATATTCTTGGAATACTTCACCAAGAAACATTGAATACGGTACACATTTTTCTCATGCTTATAGAGAACAGAATGTTCTAAACATTAACTAAAATAAAAAAATAACAAGAAACATAAGTTTAAAAGAATAGGAATCATGGCAAGTATACTCTTACCCAGAATGAAATTAAACTAGATATCAATAACAGGGAGATAACTGAAAAGTCCTAAAATATTTAGACCCAGAGGCCTGGTGCACAGAATTTGTACACTCAGAGCAGGGAAGGGGCGTCCCTTAGCCCAGCCTGCATTCTCTGGTAGCCACGGACCCCTCAGATGATGTAGCAATGTGCCAAGTGGTAGATGGCCAAGGAGGAGCCTGAATCAAGGCTGGGTTCCCGAATCAAGGCTTGCGCTCATTCCAGCCCACTGTGTCTGCTACTGCAGAGTCTAGAGTGGCACTCCCCCTGTGAGAGTGCACTGACCACCAGGGGGCAGTTTCTGCATTGATCGTCTGTCCCCTGATGGTCAGCACACATCATAGTGATCAGTTGCCCCAGTTATTCCATCATAATAGTTGCTTAGGCTTTTATTATATAAGCTAAAGCCTCACCATTGGTGAAAACTGGCTCTCCAAGTTTGGGTCCCAAATTACAAGAGGGCACTGGCCAGGCTGAGGGACCCCGCTGGGTGCATGATCAAGGCTGGGGAGGAACACAGGTGGTTGACCAGCTGGGGAGGGACCATGGGAGGGTCCCAGGGCATGTCCAACCTGTCTCGCTCAGTCCCAATTGGTGGGACCCAAGCAGCAAGCTAACCTACCAGTCAGAGTATCTGCCCCCTGGTGGTCAGTGCATGTCATAGTGAGTGGTTGAGTGGCCTTAGCATATCATTAGCATATTAAGTATTGATTAGTTGAATGGTCCACTGATTGACTGGACACAGCATGTTAGGCTTTTATTATATAGGATTAGGTAACTCATTCATAAAAAAACTCACAGGTTAAAAGTGATTTAAGAGGCCGAAACCGGTTTGGCTCAGTGGATAGAACGACAGCCTACAGACTAAAGGGTCCCAGATTTTATTCTGGTCAGGGGCATGTATCTTGGTTGTGGTAAGGGGTGTGCAGGAGGCAGCTTATTGATGTCTCCCTCTCATTGATGTTTCTGACTCTCTATCCCTCTCTCTTCCTCTCTGTAAACAATTAATTATATATATATATATATATATCTATATATATATATATATATATATATATATATATTAAGTGATTTAAGAGTATTTAGGTGAGTTCCAACGTGGCTGCAGAGCAGCTGGAAGCTGCCCACTTGTTCTCAACCCTGATCCAGATTGGTAGCTGAACTGCAGAGCAGTTACCTTGGAAAACCAGTTGAAGTGTAGCTGGTCTAAAATATTGAGAACAGGAAGCATAAAGTAAAGAGAAGAGGAGACTGGGAGAGGGTATGGCCCTCCCATAGGCCTGTGGCTGGGAAGCTGGAGGGATACTGAGGCAGCGGAGCCCTTCCCCCCAGGAGCATGGGATCTCATCCCCAATCCAGAGCAATAGAGAAAGGAAGGGGAGCTCTGGTAGCATTAGGGGTGGGAATCAGTGGGGACACGGTCTCCCTGGGAGACTCAGAGGACACCAACCTGGGAAGTTAGCTCCAGGCTGGGGCTGCTGGAGGGACCGCCGGACAGTTACCCAAGCCAGCAGTGGGTCTGTTTCTACACTAGCAGAGACTTGAGAGCCTTTGTTTTCTTGAAAGACTCCCAGCAGATAACCAGGCAGAGGTTGGGCTGTGGGGCTTGGAAAGAGGATCAATACTGCCCCACCTGCTAACCTGTGGGGTCTGCCCAGCATGTCTGTTCTGATGCTCTGTTCAGAGGCAAATGGGAATAGTGCCAGTCCTATCCAGTGGTTGACCTTAAGATGCCCTAGTGAATTAAGGGGAGATGGGTGGGGCTATGGTTTGGGTTCTCAAAGGGCAGGGAAAAATCATATTGAGATAGAAAAGCAAATGTTTGGCGAATACATTTTGCTGCTGGGCCATCTTAACAAAGAGGTCATGGAGAGCACCTAGGCCAGAGATGGGCTTCTCCAGGCTCTTCCTGTCACTCACCAGCTCTTGTATGAGCACAGTCTCTGTGATGCTGGCTCCTATTCCAGCAGTCATCTGTCCCAATTCCTTTTAGCCAGTTAGGCGGAGGGTTAAGGTTATTCCTGAGTCTTTTTTCCTTAAGAATAACTAGCTTAAAATTAACACCCCAAGGTGTGTTTCCAAGTGGCAAATCATTGATTCCACTCAAAAGCAAGTCTAAATAAGGACTTGTTTTGAAAAAGAATGCAGGTTACCACAGGTACACCTTGTGTGAAAGAACTACTAAAGGATGAGTTTAGTCAAAAGTACATTGAATGCAGAAGGCTTGTTTTCTCAGCATCACAGAAAGAGCCAGAATTTAAAAAAAAAAAGTAGTATTTCATTACTAACATGAATGGCAGGCAACATTTTCATATTTCTAGGATATCTTGGACGTTGGGTAGGTGAATATACAATCTTAACAAAATAGTGGTTAATTCTCTAAAGAATTAGATGCTGCCAAGTTCACATTAAACTGTGCAAAGTAGGAACTGTCCAGGGCATTCTATTTGAGAGCTTTTGTAAATACTAGCACTGATATTTCAATTTGGATAAATTCCAGTTGCATTTGATATAATCCAGAACAGGAAGATACATTGCAGGGGAAATACTACTGAAACATGTGTGTTTTTCTGTGGATAGAATCATATGATGCCTGCAATTTCCACCCGGGATGAATGTGATGGGCTATTAATAGATAGAGATGGTCTGGGCATACTAAACACACAACGTACTCTGCTTGTCACATGGGCAGGGTGATAACTCATATTTTTTTTGATCAACAAAGGACTTATTAAGAATAAACAGAAGGCAACCAGAAAAAGGCTTCTTCACAGGTATGCTCACATATGGGTTCAGCAGTACACATTTAAAATGCTTTAATCACTCTACAGCAAATTAATTGTCTTGCAGCCATGAGGATACTTAAAGACAGAAAATGCATGGAAGGGTGGAAAATAGTCATCCCCTCCAGTACTTCCCAGTGAACATACTGTCAAAAGTCCCCTTACAAATCTCCACTATTTAAGGGTTACTTCAAAATCAGCTCTGGTAGAAAAATTGTCACATGCTCACACACCAGAGATTTGTCCTTATTTTAATTTATTTGGCCACTGTAAAAACACATTACTAAGATTCATCTTCGAACTCTGAATACTTCACTATATATTGTCTTCTAAAGATACGAAAAAAAAAATCCAAAACAATAAATTTGGTGAAAGTAAGAAGAAAATCACAGTGGATGAATTTTAGGAAGGTAGGAGTTTGGATGAGGTTAGTTTTGGCTCTGCTATTAACTCTGTAAAGGTTTCATGGAAATTCATTTAAATGTATTTATATCAGGCTTCATGTGTGCTATGAATGACTAATAACCACTTTTTTAGCTATTCCAAAAAATGGGTTCAGAGGTCAATTAGTAATAAAAAAATAAAAACAGCATTTTGAAACTACAAAGTATCATGTGAATCCCATCATCATAATTATTTTGCTAATTAATGCATCTTGGAAGTGTTGAAGTTTTCCAATGACTCAGTGGCAATGACATCCATCAGTTTTCATTACCTGATTTTACTGAATAATTTCCAATCTTTTTCACAAGGACTCACAGACAAATACAACCATTTAAGCACACTAGGTTCACACTCTTCCCTCGCTGCTTATTTCTTCTTCTGGTTTGCTCTGTAGAAACAGCTGATATTTCAGAGCCTAGAAAGGGAAAAATTGCTTAATGAATTAAATAGGAAAAGCCATAATCCTATCTGATAGAAGAGTAATATGCAAATGACTGTACTTCTGCTATACCCACAAGCCACACCCACAAGCTATACCCAGATTTGAAAGGGAGCAGGCTGGGCTGAAGGACACCCCCCATGTACACATTTTGTGCACAGGGCCTCTAGTTCTATATAATAAATGCCTAATATGCTAAACGTCTGTTCATCCAATCAACCAATCAAAACATAATATGCTAATGACATGCTAAGGCTGCTCAACTGTTTGCTATGACATGTACTGATCACCAGGGGACAGATGCTCTGACCAGTAGGTTAGCTTGCTGCTGGGTCCAGTTGATTGGGACTAAGTGAGGTGGGCCGGACACACCCTGGAGCCCTCCAGTAGTCCCTTCCCTGTGAACAACCTCCTACATCCCTCCCAGGCCCTGATTGTGCACTGTTGGGGTTTCTGGGCCTGGCCTGCCCCCTCTTGCCATCTGAAACCATGTCAGAGAATCAATTTCTGACTGATCCAGCAGACCAGACCAAAGTACTCCACTGATGTATGACTAGTACACTGGGCCTCTAATTGACAAATAACTGAATAGAGAGCAGAAAAACATGTCAAAGACAAAGAGGAACATAAAAGTTAATGGTACACAGGAAAGAACTGTGTTTTTCTCACTCCAATTAGCAAAAGTATTTATGAAAAGTTGTGGTGCCAGAGCCATGAAAATCCTCCTCTGGTGAATTACTCTTGGCCTTAAAAGGTTTGGGAAAATGAAGCTATAGCAGCTTTTACAAAGCACATAGGAAGCTGACTGTGGCAGTGGGCAGTGGTGGGTGCGGAATTTCTATATGTGTATAGGTTTGGAGAAGGTAACTTTAGTTACAAGGTTGAGCTTTAAGAGTAGGAAGTGAAATACATATTTACTTGGAATTTTACTAGGATTTAGAAAAATATCATCTGTCTACTTAAAATAAAAAAGAATGCATCTCAAAATGCATATTGTATGTGTGTGGGGGAAAAGGAACTAGGGAGAATAGTCAGTGCCCTGGAATCTCATAGAACCACATGTGTGTTCCCTGTAGTTTTATTTTTTGCTTCTTTTAAAATGATTGAATAAGACAATTTAGGTAATTTCAATACTTCATGAAGCATGGTCATTACTCAGAAAACTGTGGGGTATTGCAGAAAGTGGCAAGCTTTTACAAAGGAAAAGTAATAAGTAAGGAAGAGAAAAATCCTATCTAATGAAAGAGTAATATGCAAATTAACCATACCTTTGCTATACTCACAAGCCACGCCCACAAGCTAATCAGCATGAGTATGCAAATTTACCCAACCAAGATGGCTACGGTCACAGAGAGAGCAGGAGAGAGGCCTGGGTTGTCCCTGGTGATGGAGAAAGCCAAGCTTTCCACACACCCTGGCCTGCACATAAGGCAACAAAGTTTCAATGGCTGTGCCAGCAGAAGGTTTGGCTCCACTCCAGGCTACAAAGTTTCAGTTGTAGAAGATAAATAAATCCCACATACCAGGGCTTCTGCTTCGATTTCGGGGGTGTGTGGCTTGCCTACAAACCACCACAGCCCCTCACACAGGCTATCCCACTCCCCAAGGGAACATCTAACCTGATCGAAGGCACCCTTCAGGGCAAACCAGCTGGATCCCACCCATGCACCAGGCCTCTATCTTATCTAATAAAAGAGTAATATGCAGATTGACCATCACTTCAACACACAAGATGACTGCCCTCATGTGGTCAAAAGATCCTGCCCCCATGTGGACACAAGATGGTCATCACAAGATGACCAACAGGGAAAGGCAGTTGGCAGGGACCAGGCCTTCAAGGAGGGCAGTTGGGGGTCATCAAGCCTTCAGGGGAGGGCAGTTAGGGGCAAATAGCCTGGCAGGGGAACAGTTAGGCATCAATCAGGCTGGCAGAGGAGTGGTTAGGGGGTGATCAGGCTGGCAGGCAGAAGCAGTTAGGGGCAATCAGAAAGGCAGGCAGGTGAGCAGGTGGGAGCCAACAGTCCTGGATTGTGAGAGAGATGTCTGACTGCCAGTTTAGGCTCAATCCAGGTAGGGGTCCTAGATTTGAGAGGGAGTAGGCAAAGTTGAAGGATACCCCGCCCCCTGTGTGCACGAATTTTGTGCACTGGGCCTCTCGTCCTATATAATAAAACCCTAATATGCAAATCAACTGAATGGCAGAACAACCAGTCACTATGATGTGCACTGAGCACCAGAGGGCAGACACTAAACACAGCATCTATCCCCTTGTGGTCAGTGTGCTCCCACAGGGGGAGCACCACTCAGCCAGAAGCCAGGCTCAGGGCTGGTGAGCCTCTCCCACTCTGTGGGAGAACTAAGGACCCCTTCAGGGATGTCTGGAAGATTGAGATCTCCCAAGTGGTCCTGGATTCCAAGAGGGTGCAGGCCAGTCTGAGGGACCAGCCCCCACCAAATGCATGAATATCATGCACCATGCCTCTAGTAGAAAATAAAAATGAAAGAAGAGAAAAATAGATAATGAATAAAAACAATAAAATGAGTACAGAGCACAGGGATGCTTGGTATTTGGACATTGGCTGACTGATACATATACTGCATTTCTGATCAAGAGGTGCATTTACACCCAACTCATGTGGCTCACTGGTTGAGCATCAATTTATGAACCAGGAGGTCACAGTTCAATTACAGGTCAAGGCACATGCCCAGATTTTTGACTGGTCCCCATGGGGGCATGTAGAAAGCAGCTTTTCCATGATTCTCTCTTATCTTTCTCTCTTTCCTTTCCTCTCCTTTCCTCTCTGAAATCATTAAAAATTATTTTTTTTAAAAAAAGAGGTGTATTTACAGGGACATGAAAATTGGCTAAGTTTCAGTTCACTGACGGGGCATCCTGGGCAGGAGTGGTTCCATCTTGGGCCTATAAATAAATTTCAACACTTTGAAAGGTCCCACATCTGAAACAGACCTTTAGAGGAAGTCTTTGGGCTCAGGAATCCTCTTGGCTAATGTGTTCAGAGATCCCTTGGCTATGACTGACACTCAGCAGCAAGAAGTAAAGCCAGGTGGCCATGTCTCATGTCAGGTCACACATTGCAGTGGGCAGTTAGATACGCACCAGCAGAGCAGGGTCAATAGGACAGGTGTTGAACATCACCAGGTCGGAAAACCCTGGGCAAATGAGAAAAACAAAGCTTCTCCTCTAAGAAGATTATTGATCATGCAGTTTGGATACCCCAGACCTTTCATATCTTATGTAGTTTAGAACCCCTTATCGGGGAAACAGGGCCAGAGACAAGCCTTAGCGGACTCATACAAGGAAAAAGAACCAGACTTGCCCTGATAAGTCAGCCTAAACAAGAAGCAGCTACTTGCTCCCAGCTAGCCCCAACAGCTGGAAAAGGAGTCCTTGATGACATCCTGGGAAGCTCTTCCAGCTGCCTGTGTGTACCTTTTCCTTGCTCGCTAAATAAACTTGTTCCTTTTATTTGAATTCTTTAACTCTGAATTCTTTTCTTTATTGACTAAGGTATTACATATGTGTCCTTATCTCCCCATTGCCCCCCAACCCCTACTCATGTCCTCACCACCTGGTGTCTGTGTCCATTGGTTAGGCTTATATGCATGCATACAAGTTCTTTGGTAGATCTCTTCCCATTACCCTCACCCTCTCCTACCTTCCCTCTGAGGTTTGACGGTCTGATAGATGCTTCTTTGTCTCTGGATCTGTTTTTGTTCATCAGTTCATGTTGTTCATTATATTCCACAAATGAGTGAGATCATATGATATTTATCTTTCTCTGACTGGCTTATTTTGCTTAGCATAATACTCTCCAGGTCTATCCATGCAAATGGCAAGAATTCCTTTTTAGTGCAGCATAGTATTCCATTGTGTAGATGTACCATAGTTTTCTAATACACTCATCTGCTGATGGGCACTTAGGCTGTTTCCAAATTTTAGCTATGGTAAATTACGTTGTTATAAACATAGGGGTGTATATATCCTTTCTGATTGGTGTTTCTACTTTCTTGGGATATATTCCTATAAGTGGGATCACTGGGTCAAATGGGAGTTCCATTTTTAAGTTTTAAGGAAACTCCATACTGTTCTTCACAGTGGCTGCACCAGTCAGTATTCCTACCAGCAGTTCATTAGGGTTCCTTTTTCTCTGCATCCTCTCCAGTACTTGTTTTTTGTTGATAGTCATTCTCAAAATGGATAAAGGACTTAATTATAGTATAGGCAACCATAAAAATATTAGAGGAATCCACAAGCAGCAAAATCTCAAGCATATGCCAAAGCAATATCTTTACAATTACAGCTCCTAGGGCAGTGGTTCTCAACTTTTCTAATGCCATGACCCCGCAATACAGTTCCTCATGTTGCGGTGACCCCAAACCAAAAAATAATTTTGGTGGCTACTTCAAAACTGTAATTTTGCTACAGTTATGATTCGGAAAGTAAGTATCTTATATGCATTATGTATTCTCATTGCTACAAATCAAACATAATTAAAACATAGTGATTAATCACAAAAACAATATTTAATATGTTGAGAAATATTTATTACTAATTCTAATAAATAACATTTCACCATGGCATAACATGGGCTTAAATATAACAACAGTAATATAACAGTAAACAACAGTGTAATATTTTGCAACAATATGCTGCCAAATTCAGTGAGATGGTTGTGGTTGCTTCTTGCTTACCAATTCAGAAATTCTTGGGGCAGTCTTTGCAAGGGCACAGCAAAGATCATTTTCCACAAGTCTACTTTGGTATTTAGATTTTATTACCAGTAAGCTGGAAAACCCTATTCCGCAAAGATATATTGTTGGAAAAGGAAGAAGAAGGTGCAGCACAGTCTCAGACAGAATAGGATATACCTGTAAATACTTAATCCAGAATTTTGTCAGTGGCATCGTAGAGAAATCTGTTCTCGCTGCATCATTGTTAATTAGGTCAATGAACTCTTCTTGCGCTATCTGTGGAACATCTTCAACTTTCATTGTGCATGGACTTTTGGCAAGTGCAAATGGGGTGTCAGGTATATTAGGAAAGTATGATGAAATTTCATCTGCAAGCATGTGCAAATGTTCTTTCACAGAAGTTATCATCATAATGTTTTTGTCTGGCTCAATGTCATGTTCCTCAAAGAAGGCAGATAATGTAGGAAACATGTAAATTTTAATTTTATCCAATTTATTTTTCCAAAGCTGAAGTTTCATTTGGACTAATTTTTTCGGACAAATCGAGACACATTGCATTTGGTCCTTGCAGTGATAAATTTAAGTCATTCAAGATAACAAAGATGTCCACCAAGAAAGCTACTTTCTGCAGCTCAGTTTTATCGCTAAAAAGTGCTTTGAATTGCGGTCTTGCTTTCTGATTAAAAAATGTTTTCAGTTCATCACGAAGTTCAAAGACACATCTTTAAAACTTTTCCTCTTGACAACCATCTGACTTCAGTGTGAAGTAACAGAGCATTGTTTGGCGTATCTAGCTCGTTGCACAGTTGCCAAAATAGCTGACTGTTTAAGGCACTCGACTTAACAAAATTGACACATTATGACGCTTTTCATTACTTCTTGTAAATCTTGCAGCAGTACCTTAGTTGCTAATATTTGGTGATGTATCATACAGTGTGTTTCGATTGCTTTTGGCGATTCATTTTGTACCAAACGTTGAAATCCTGAGCAACATCCTAGCATAGCAGGAGCACCATCTGTGCAAACACCTCAAACCTTTTCCCAGGAGATATTATGCACTTTTAGAAAAGAACCAACTGTGTCAAAAACATCACGTGCAGTTGTTGTTGTTTCAAGCGGTTTGCAAAAAAGAAACTCATCTTTAAAATTGCCATCATTAATATACCTTGTGTAAACCAATAACTGTGCAGTTTGCCACATCTGTAGATTCATCAAGCTGGATACTGAATATTGGTAGTGGTGCAGATTTAATTTCCTGGATCACCTGATCAAGAATATCGGCAGACATGTCCTCTATTCTTCTGCAGACAGTGTCCTTAGATAAGGAAATTGCATTCAATTTCTGAATATATTCATTCCCAATTATCACTCGAACTATGTCTTTTGCAGCTGACAACAGTAAATTCTCAGCAATGGTCTGAGGTTTCATGGCTCTGGCGATTCTGAATGCCACCAAATATGACGCTTCAAAAGCTGCTGCATTGTGTTTGTGGTATTGGTCACCAGTGTCAAATCTAGATTTCTTGAGTCCATCAGCTTTGCTTCTAAAATAGTCGATATCCTTGCCAGCAAAGTTTGGATGCTTGCTATCAAAATGGTGTTTTAATTTGTTCGGCTTCATAGATTCAGCTGAGAGAACTTCACAACAAATAACAAATTGTGGTTTCTCAATTCCTGCTGTAATTATTGAGGTAAAACCATACTGCAAGAAATCCTCAGTGTATTTTATTTTCCAATTTTCTTGTCTACAGGATCCATTGTCATGAGATGGTTTGCTAAAAAAATAAATAAATAAAAGATGGTTGCGTCTAAAGAGTTTGTTAAAGTTTCCTATTATTTACTATTCCCTGTGTTGTTTTCTATTGCACACCTGTTACTATGATCAGGGGGTCGTATTCACATGCTTAACTAATGGATCTGTTTTTTTTCCAGATTAGTGGCAAGTTTTCTATATAGAACAGTGTGAGCTACGTCATAGGATACACTGCAGTTTCTGCACAGCATGGCATCTTTCAGGGCTCTTTCACACTATGAAGTGCCGGTTTCTATGGTGGAGTCCACATCTCATTTACTTCAATGGGAGACCTGTGAATTCCACAGAGGAGAGATTCCCTGTACGGCAGAAATGCAGTTCTGGCGCATGTCTCTAACTTTTATTCAAGTCAATGGGAGGCCGCAGCATATTCTGCTCAAATATAGAGCATCTTGCTTTAATTTTTCTATGCTAGGAAAAAGCCTAGCGTGGAAAAATTAAGCAACCTGCTCTATATTTGAGCGGAATCTGCCGCAGCTTCCCATTGACTTAAATTGGAGAGGAAGAAATGTGTCAGAAACTCTCATTTCTCCACCTCCTATTGAAATTAATAGGAGGCTGCAGCGGATTGTGTGGTAACTGGAGATTCTCGGGAGCTCTCACAATGAAATCAATAGGAGGCGGATTCAATGCCGGAAACTGCTGATTTCAGCAGTTTCCTCATTCAGAATATGGGAAAATAGTGGGAGATATGGGAGATAATTATAGATTGGGGAACAGTGTGAACTACACTACAGTTTCCTCATTCAAAATATGGGAAAATAGTGGGAGATATGGGAGATAATTATACATTGGGGAACAGTGTGAACTACATCTTATAGTGGTCTCTTATAGTATAAGACTGATGTAGTTCACACTGTGTAAATGTATGGTGCTTTGTGTAAGTGTAAGCTGCTTTGTGTACTGTGTAATGATTACACACAAAGCACCTTACACTTACACAGTATTGTGTGTATGGTGTGTGTACTGTTTTTACATTATTAACCTTTTTTACACCAGCAGGCTGTCTCGCAGGTTCTCTTGCCTCTTCGCCTCTTGCCTCTCCGCCTCCGGCGCTTGCTGCATCCACCCACTGATGATGTCAGCAAGCGCCTGACACACGTAATGTGCCGCTATGGACTGCGGAGCGTTCCCCCCCGCTCCCCCTGCCCCTTAGGCCCCAGACGGATGATGCAATCACGTCTATGCATGTGCGCAGGCATTCAATTTGGAACGTGCATCCGTAACGGCATGCATTCCAGCTGAATAGCACTGCTGCAGATGGTAGTGCGACTTCTCAGCTGCTAAAGCCATCGGAAATATGTATTTTCCGATGGCTTTAGGCAACCCCTGTGTTTTGGTCGTTTGACCCCCACCGGGGTTGCAACCCACAGGTTGAGAAATGCTGTCCTAGGGCAATGTAAAATAAAGAAAAAAATAAACAAATGGGACTACCTCAAAATAAAAAGCTTCTGAATTCTTCTTCAAGTAGAACTTAATTTCTGAGGTCTAACCTTCACTTCTAGCAGACATAACTGACACTACTTCTAAGGTGCATGGACCAACTCTCACAGTGGCTTGACTTTGCTATTTTCCCCATCCTGCTTTCCCACTCCCTTAAGTGTTTCTCCCTGAAAAACTTCCTCAATAAATCACCTGCACAAGAATCCTTTTCTCAATGTCCATTTCTGAATAGCTCTACCTAAGACAGAGGGTAAGGCTCAGTCTCTCCTTAGACCCAATAGCATTTCATAGAGGGAATTTTCTAGCCACCTTCAAGATCTGGACCTCTGTCATCTATGATCTGGACCACTAATGTCATCTGCGGAACTTGAGGTAGACAGGGCCTGTGATGGCACAGTTTTGTATCAACTTGGCTGGGCCACAGATCCAGATATGTGACCAAACATTATTCTGGATGCTTCTAGGAGGATGTTTTAGCATAAGATTAAGATTTGAATAGGAGGAATTTGGGTAAAGCAGATTGTCTTCTATCAGTGTAGATGGACCTCATGCATCAGTAGAAGGCCTGAAAGGAATAGACTGACTTCCCAGAACAAGTAGGCATTTTGCCAGCAGATGGCCTTTAGATTTGACCTCTAACATTGGTTCATCCTTTGGTTTTACAATCTGCTGCCTACTCTAGACTTTGGATTTTTTGTTATTCTAAAGAACCCTGTTTGATGCAGAGCATATAAAACAATTTTTCAGTAACTTTGACATTGCTGAGGCTTTACAGATTCTTCTCTGCATGAAATACATTATTAATGGGTGACAAACTTAATATATTCAAATGAGAAAAAACAGTTGAGTTGGAAAAGCAGTAATGAGCATGAATTCCTAGTCAGAGGATACAATATAGATCCTATGGGTAAGATAACATTTGAGATAGGCTAGAACCCTAGGATTATAATTGAAACAGCTATTAATAAGTGAAGGGAGACTAGAGAATATCTCATAAATTAAGATACAGATATATTTAAAATTTATTCATTTGTAAATATTTTTTCAATTAAAATCCTTCCTACAAATCCACAGATTGATGTATATAATACATACAAACACACAAAATTACATCTGTGAAATGTAAGAGTAACATTGTTCTATAGTTTTGTTCTGTGTACATATTTATTTTCCCATAAATAAAAATACTCTGAATGAATATGAATAAATGCCACATTTCTCCATTGGTTAATTTGAGCATTACAAACAAAATAAAGATTAAATATTATAGAACCAGTGCCACTAAATTTCTGTTCGTTTCCTATTTCAGTGGATGGCTGACAAGTGTCTTTGCTGACTTCTCCATGAGCTACATACAATCTTCTAAGCACCTGCATTTTTCACACTTAAGGCAACTTGCAGATCTAATTTTGAAACTTATAAATACTGAACACAGAACATTGTATTTCTCTATTTCAAAAGCTAAAATTTTTACAACATAAGGTATAGATACTCTCTTTTCAACTTCTCTTAAGTTTGATGCCTATCCTATATTTACTTAATAAATAAAAATTAATTATTTATAAATAAACCGATGGCCCCTGAATCACAGACGAAATGGATCTAACAACATGTGCAGATGCCACCACTGATAAAACTCAGTTACAGTAGTGCTGGGTCCCAAACAAAGCCTTCTGAATGTAGAGGAGCCTAACTACCCTAATAAGGCACACTTAAATCAAGACATTGCATTGTTATTAGTACCCATTGTGTTCATGGGTCCTGTAAGCCCTGGGACAAGGAAAGGTACAT
Source organism: Lasiurus cinereus (assembly GCA_011751065.1). NCBI lineage: Eukaryota > Metazoa > Chordata > Mammalia > Chiroptera > Vespertilionidae > Lasiurus > Lasiurus cinereus. The sequence continues at coordinate 4,367,900 of JAAGEH010000049.1, forward strand.
CTTGGGCCCTATGAACTTCACATCTATAGATAAATTACAAACTTTAGAGGGAAATGGATATCTTCCAACACTCTGTCCTTCAACACACTCACCACCATATATTAAGTATAAATGTATATATAGTGAAAGGGAGAAAGAGAGGGGGAAGGAAGGGGAGACGGAGAGAGGGAGAGAGAAAAGAGACTAGCCATTCCTCTTTGTGCCTGCTATCACTTCCCTGGATTCAGGGCCCTCCACATGCAAGTTTCAGATAAACGGGATAACATGCTGTTTTTGAACATGCCCAGCTCGGATGTATGAAGTGGCTTTGAGTGCGAGCAGTACTGGCAGGCAGCAGAAGCAGTAGTGGTTCAAATCACTTTATCATTATCTTTCTCTGCTGTAACAGTTGCTCCCTGGGGGTGGGAACACCTGGCCCTCAAAATCATTTAGCTTGTTCTTGCCAAGACATGTGAAGTGAGTGAATGAAATGTTTGACCAAATACAGCAGGCTAATTTTTAAGTTGATAATTTTATATGGCCTGAGAAAAGTGTCATAAATATCCAAATGGCTCTAGCAGAAAAAGGTTCCTCATCCCTGAAAGCTAGGGCATAGGTTTTATTTTTGCCAAATTAATTCTCATCAAAAGGAGTTCAATGTCCTTAATGGAACATATGAAACTTCAAAGGTGCATTGGTAGTTGGCTCAATGAGTGAGAAGTGCTGCTGCCGTTTGGTAAGCATCCAGCAGAATGACTAAATGCATTGGACTAACCTGTACAACAAAGAGCTGTCCGATCCAGAGTGCTGATGTTATGCCTGCAAAACCCATGGGGGTCGGAAGGCTGAGCCACAGCAGATCCAGCATCAATCAGATCTCTTGGGGCTAAAGCATCCTTGATAAGCTTTAATTCTGTGTATACAGAGACTTTCACTAAATGCCTGTAGAATGGCAAAGTGAAAAAAGGAAATTCCCTAACTCCTTCATAGTGTGTTAAGTGTCCTTTGACTGTACAGACACATTTAAACACTTTTTAAACTAAGTACACCCAAGTATCTATAAAATTTGTTTGTTTGTTTTTAAAGTGTTACAAATGGGGCATGGCAGAAATAACAACAATAGATACATATTGTGCCTCTGGATAAAAAAAATATATCTATTTAAGGGTTTATAGACTTTGTACCTTAAATTTAAAAATATTTGTTCAGTTCAGCACTACTAATTGTTAAACAGGCACTTTTTCTAAGTGCCAGAGAGTCCATGAGAAAGGCGACACCATTTCAAGTTGTTTTGTGCATATTGTTTGATTATGGGCACTGGGAATAGCCAAATAATACTTCAAAATTCTGCCTGAGTCCTCTGCTCAGTGAAACCTCCCTGCTAGTCCAAGCCTGAGGCTAGTGCCTCTCTCCTCCGTGTGCTTAGCACCTCATGTATTTTATGTCATAGAATATCATACTGAATAGTTTAGCACCATGATCAGCAAACCACAGCTCCTGAACCACATGTGGCTCTTTGGCCCCTTGAGTGTGGCTCTTCCACAAAATACCTAGACAAGTCTATTTTGAAGAAGTGGTGTTAGAAAAAGTTTAAGTTTAAAAAAATTGGCTCTCAAAAGAAATTTTAATCTTTGTACTGTTGATATTTGACTCTGTTGACTAATGAGTTTGCCAACCACTGGTTTAGCAGAACTGCCTCACTAGGGTGTTTATTTGATAAAATCTATCTTTGCATCTTGCGGTGTTGAACCAACGCTCAGACATTTCAGCGGGGGAGTTTCAGAGGGAATCATGATGTTTCCACATCTGCCAGGCACAGAGGAGAGAGGTTTGGGCTGTCTGTCTGCCTGGTTGTGGCTGCGCTGAAGGCACCTCACTCCTGAGAGCAGCAGATGCTGGTTGTCCCATCAGTGACTTACATAAACTGGATTGGGCTCAGTAGGCTTTTCAAAACCTTCCCTATTTTTGCAAAGCATAATTAGCTTTTATTGTGAACCCAAGGGGATTTCTGGATTAGTGGACTGTCATGTTTTCTAATGTAGTGTTAAGAAGACATCACTTTAAAGTTGGGCAGAGTGGGTGTAAGTGATGATTCAGATCTTGGCTTTGTGACCTTAGATATATCATTGAAACGAGTGTGTCCTTTATTTTTACTTATTGATTTATTTTTTAAATATATTTTATTGATTTTTTTACAGAGAGGAAGGGAGAGGGATAGAGAGCTAGAAACATCGATGAGCGAGAGACATCTACCAGCCACCTCCTTCACGCCCCCTACTGGGGATGTGCCGGCAACCAAGGTACATGCCCTTGACTGGAATTGAACCTGGGACCTTCCAGTCTGCAGGGTGACCCTCTATCCAGTGAGCCAAACCGGTTTCGGCCGAGTCTGTTCTTTATGTATAAACGGGATAACATGCCCTTATGCATGTTCTTTATGTGAAAGTGAAGCCTGGCCAGGGAAGCAGGCTGCAGGGCGCTCTCAGCTTCAAACACAGTCAGGCTGACACTTCAAACACATAGAAACCTGTTAGTCTCTGACAGGACACTCCATTCCTCACTCTATGGTTGGTTCAGGGAAGTAAATGGGAGATCCTTGGAAATGCTAAAATACATGTAATTAGAAAACGATATTAGTATTTTACTAAGTCATTCTGTGGAATAAGTGGTAGAATAACTAGGAACCAAATCTATATATTCTTCAATTCTCACCGAAGGATATGTTTTAGTTTTTTTTTTTTTGGGGTGTGTGTGTGTGTGTGTGTTTATTTGTGTTTTTTGTTTGTTTGTTTGTTTGTTTGTTTTTAGGTGGGGCGAGGGGGAGAGAGGTGAGAGAAACATCAATCACTTGCCTCCCTTAAGAGCCCTACCAGGGATCAAACCAGCCACCTAGATATGTGCCCTGACTGGGAATGGAACCCTTACCCTTTTGTTTTTTGTTTGTTTATTTGCTTTTAAATATATTTTATTGATTTTTTACTGAGAGAAAGTGAGAGACATAGAGAGTTAGAAACATCAATGAGAGATAAACATTGATCAGCTGCCTCTTGCACACCCCCCACTGGGGATATGCCCACAACCAAGGTACGTGCCCTTGACCAGAATGGAACCTGGGACCATTCAGTCCATAGGCCGATGCTCTACCCACTGAGCAAAAACGGTTCAGCCGAACCCTTACCCTTTTGGTGTAAGAATGACACTCCAACAAACCAGAGCACCCAGCCAGGGCATGGAATCTATTTTTATAATATTGCCTTAATGAACTACCACAGTATGTGAAAGACTTTGAAATACACAATGATTATAACTGCTGACTCCCTAACTATTAGAACTCACATGTGATAAAACAGGACTTGTAAAATATACCACAGTAGCCAAGTTAACATCCACTTTATGAAAAATGGCCATAGCTGAAATTCCTTTTTAAAAATTAGCATGGGTTTTGGTCTGGTTCTGGCTGCATTTAAATCATGACTGTTTACTGCTCATGTGTGTTGCTGAGCCTCAGTTTCCTTTGCTGTGACCTCAGGCACTGTAAGACTTAAATGCAGTGATGGGCAACAGTAGGCTAAATAAAATATTAAGTGGTGCTATGATGAATGCATTAGTAATAACTGCAAGTAGGCTAAAAAATATTAAGTGGTGCTATGATGAATGCATTAGTAATAACTGCAAAAATAAACTCTGTGTCCTGTATTTACAATTGTAATCCTACTTTTACCTGCTTCTGTATAGCAGGCTGAGAAAAGCACCTGACACAGAAGGAATGTGTCTCACTTTCTAAGCATACTATGTACATCTTGCAGTCTTTCTTCAAATGTTCCAGAATGACACACAGATACACAATCCTCCAGCTGTAGCTTTGTCCTGTTCCAAATTGGTTTGGGCTAGTTGCAAGCAACTTTCACCAAACATAAAGAATGTATGCTTTATTTGTATATTCCCAATATATAATAAAAACATGTTTTTAGAAGCACATACCACAGTATTTATCTACCGAAGGGGTACACATTAAAGAAAGCATATAAAACCAGTTCCACCAATTTTGTCTTTTTCCCCGTGTCTTTACAGGAGACTGGCACGGCCTCACTACTGAATGTTGGTCAGTTTTTCTATTATTTATTTTTTACCATATTCAATAGTAGACATTGATACCTATCTTTAAAAAAAAATTGAGGCAGAGTCAGGAAACAACAGCTATGCATGATATCTTGGTTAGATTTTTGGGGCATCCCTTCCCCCCCCCCCCGCCACCCCACAGCACCCAGGTGTTCTCAGGAGATATAGTTAACCTCCACCTACCTATTCATCCTTGGTCTTCCTCAACCACAGCAGCAAAGTGGAAGGGGGCAGGAGCTTTGGGAAAAACAGTACAGATGGGCAGGGCTTTTCTGGCAGCAGATCTTGTTTTTACTGTTTTGTCTAGGTTTAAATTCAGAATTCAAAGTTCTGGGGCCAAATTGTTCATCTAACTCATTTAAAAAGTTATATTGGAAAAATTTCCCTTCACACTATGACTGCTACAGGCTGATGAGAAGTAGATTGGCTGAATGTAAACTCTCAGACGAACGTATGTAAATGCAGATTCAGGCTCTGAGCAAAGACTGTGTGATTGATGCCACTGGGAACTGATATGGTACAGCAATGGGTTGATTTTCTGTGATGGAGTAAAATAAAATATTTGTGGTTCAGGTCGGCACAGCTGTCAAGGGAGAAAATTACCATGGAGAGATTTAATTGCTGCCAGGATTGAGTGAAAGAACAGTAATGAGCAGATGCCTCACTGGCTGAGAGTATTTTAAGTGTCTCCATTGCCTGTTTTCTGGGAAAAGTAGAGTGAGTCTCATTGGTTAATATACTGGCTGATACATCAGTGGCTAATTCACTGTTTTTTGTCATCGCCCTTGCTGCCTAAGTTCTCTGTTAGAAACACCTGAAGGGACCAAGGAGGCACTTGGAAACTGGAAAGAATTGCCAGCGCCTTAAGCCAGACTGTTCTCCATTGCAAATGATAGAAACCCGGTTTTAAATGGAATAAGCAAAAGCATGTGAGCTGCTCATCAACACTTTCCCCCTCCATCCATCCAGCCTTCCTATGCTGTGCTCAGAGGCTGGCCCACATGACTCTATCAGTAGGATCCCATGCTCTTTAGCTCTGCTTTGGCACTGGCAGGGACAACTTACAAAGATGAGGACATTGAGGCCTGGATTCTCCTTCTTGCATCACCTGGTTTTGGCTATATTCCTCTATCAAAGGTTGCAGTTACCATCATAAAGCTTTCTTTATAGCCTTTGCTTTCTGCATTCTAGTCATCTTCTCTCCCCTTGCTCCTTCAGGCTTAAGACATGCAATAGCTCTCCACTCTTCCTTCCCATGCCTGGTGCTTGCTTGGTTCTTGTCTTTGTAAACAATCCCTTGATTAAAATTCACTCAATTATTCAGCTTGAAGGAAGCATATCTTACCTATTTGGATTGTTTCTACTTTCTTCAAGTAAGAATTGAACAGCCTAGCCTTTGTCAGTTTCTCAGTGGGAATAGATTCCAGTCAGGGTCATGTCCCTGGGTCCAAGGTTTGGTCGGGATATGTGTGGGAGGCAACTAATAGATGTATCTCTCACATCGATGTCTCTCTCTCTCTCTCTCTCTCTGCCTCCTCTTCCTCCTCCTCCTCCTCCTCCTCCTCCTCCTCCTCTTCCTCCTCCTCTTCCCTTCCACTCTCTCTAAAATTCAATGGAAAAATCCTATGGTGAAAATTAAAACAACAAAAGAACTGAAGAACCAAAACAATGGAAGTTTGAGAATGTCGTTGTGTTTTGGAATAAGGATTAATAATAAGGATTATTATAATATACCTTTCATAATGTCAAAGATGCAATAGAGCCAATCAATACTGACGTTTTACACATGCCTGAACTGATTAGGGAAGTTAATATTTAATTAGCCAATGAATAGATGGTTTAGAGTATATCAGAAGTATAGAAAATATAAAATGCCCTAGCTGGTTTGGCTCAGTGGGTAGACCATCGGCCTGTGGTCTAAGAGGTCCCTGGCTTGATTTTGTTCATGGGCACATGCCCAGGTTGTGGGCTCGATCCCCAGTGTGGGGCATGCAGGAGGCAGCCAATCAATGATTCTGTCTCACTTCTGATGTTTCTATCTCTCTCTCTCCTCTCCCTTCTACTCTGAAATCAATAAAAATGTTAAAAAATAAAATATAAAAAAATAAGAGAGAAAGAATTCTGTATTGGTGAATTCTGTATTCTCACTTGAAGAACACAAAACTCTGGGTGTCCATTTTGGTGACACTTTCATTGTCATTTCAGCACTTCTGATTGCTAGAGCCAGTAGTACAAAAATAAAGAGGGGTCTTTGTTAAACCCATAAATGTTCTGAAATCTGTACTGGTAATCCCTGCTCCCAAGCCAGGCCTGTGTTCAATGTAGAAATGCAAAAGGGAAGATAGCTGATGTTTAATGAAGACCAACCAAGTGTCAGTTTCTATGTTGAAAACTTTCAGAGGCATCTCATTTATTCCTTACTACAGGCCTGGTGCATGAAATTTGTGCACAGGTAAGGCCCTTAGGCCTTCCCAGTGATCAGGGCCAATCAGGGCTGGGCCAATTGGGGCCTGCCAGCCTGGAGGGAGGAGCGGAGCATGGGAAATTGGCTGCCAGCTCTGAGGAGGGACCCGGCCCTTGGGCCCCCTGGGAAAGGGACCACATTTGCCTGCCACTACCCACCCCCAGTTCTCCACCCCAACCCAGAGCCCAAAGGCCCCAGTGGGTTCAGGAGAAGAGTCAACAGTCACAGGGACAGGTGCAGAAGGAACAGATTCGGGACACTAATGCCAGAACCTCACCACTATGCAGTTCATCACCCCTCCCACCTTCCTTCCCTTGCTGCTGTGCCACTACCAGGAAAGGAATGCAGGAGGTTTGCTGGCCCGGGAGGAGGGACCATGGGATGTTGGCCATCAGCCCTGAGAAAGGAGATGGCCCTTGGCCTTTGGGAAAGGAGCCATATCTGCCACCACCATCCCCTATTTCCCCATCCTAGCCCTGGGTCCAGTCCCAATCAAGCAACCAGGACCTGTGGACTAGCGGGAGGAACCATGGGAGGTTGGCTGGCTGGGGGAGGTTGACTTTGGGAGCCCACTCTCCACCAGGGGCCAGCTCCTGTGTTAAATGTCTGCCCTCTGGTGGTCAGTGCACATTATAGTGACCAGTTGTTTGGTTGGAATGGTCATATATATATATATATATATATATATATATATATATGTATGTATATATATGTATATATATATATACACACATACACATCCTAGAATTTAGTATTACTATGCCCACTGTCCATACGGAGAGGCTTAGGAAAATTAAGTTAATGGTAAAGTCCAAATAGATAGTGTTGGATCTGGGTTTTGACTCACTCTTTGATAATAGAACCTCTGTGCACTATGTTATTTCACAGTGGTACCATCTGAATGCTACATATGGACACACCAAGCATGGCTATCTAGTGTAAGGTAAGTGTGCTGTCAGTCTACTGACCATGAAGCATCCCACATCAGGCATTAGCTTGATAAATTTACTACCATCCAGTATCCTCCCTTATTTAAGCAGCCTCAGAAATCTGGTTTGCTCATTCACTCAGAGCAAATCCATCTTTGTTATATTAATATCTTAGATTCTGTGATTAACATACAACCTCAGAATGCCAACACACTAATTTATGAAGAAAAGAAGTATTATTTTAAATGGCCTTGAATATATACAGCCAAATAGTATCAGAAGATAGATGTGGACCATGGAATTAGGACAAAATAAATTTTAATTAAAATAGAATGTTTAATGATATTCAGGTAAAATATTCTGCTGAATCAACTTACCTAATAAGGCTGACCTTCCCAATGGGACCACACTAGTAAGAGCTCATTGGATAGGTTTTGTTAGTGTTCACATATGTAACTCTTTTTCAGAGTTTCTATAGTTTCTATTGCTGACCTATTTAATATTAAGCTATATTTACAATTCAAGCAGTTAAGTTAGAGAGAAAACCATTTAGTCTCTTTAAGAAATCTAAACAATGACATCCTCTATCTACTTTTCTTTCAATATATATTTAACATTTAAAGTTCCACATACAAATGTATTATTAAAACATATGTGTTAGGGAATGGGTAAAAAGAATGTAAACTCCATTTACACCTAAGTGGTAATTAAATGTCTTAGACTCCAAGTGTCTTAAGTGAAATAAGATGAGAAGAGTGTGGGCCATAAAAATTGCTTGAGACAAGGGAAGGCTCTTAAATTTGCATCTCTGAAATTTGGTTAAGTTTCTGAAAGCAGGCTTACTCTTAAATAATTGATGTTCAGGGCATGCAGACGCTCATGCAGACATGAAATATAAATTTGGAATACATTTTGAGGAGCTTGATTTGTCAATGCCTGTTATGTTCTGGACAATGTTCCAGGCACTGGGAATATGAGCTGAGTCAAAGGTGGTCCCTATGAACCCTCAGTGTATAGTGCATAGGCAAAGGCAAGAGAGTCGGAGTTAATTACAAGTCAGAGTGGTAAATTAAGTAACAAGGATACATAAAGTGTGGTATGGAGACATGGAAAATCATTGCATCTAAACTAGACCATTAAAAAATGATTAAAGAAGAAAGTTAGGCTCCAGAGAATGACAATATAGGTCCAATATAAGACAATCAATGACACACATCACAACCATAGAACAGAGAGTGAGAAAACAAATATGTGCACATCTCAATTGACACAGGAAAGACATTTAACAAATCCATCACTTATAAATTGAAGAAAAAATGTCCTAACTTGAGGTGCCTAAGAATGTGACCTTATATTTATAAATATAATCTTAGAGATATAGTCAGTTAACTGAAGATGAGGTCATAGTCTATTAGGGTGGGCCTTAATTATAAGGACACACACAAAGGACAATGGGGTGGTGAGGGCCTAATGGTGGTGGGGAAGGACAGGAATGGGATGGAATAGGTTAATGGGGGAAAGGAGGACCCATGTAATAATTTCAACAGTAAATATTTTTTAAACAAAACAAGTCCAGGAAGCACACAGAACCCCATATAAAAGGAATCCAAAGAGGTCTATACCAAGATACATCATAATTAAAATACCAAGAGCAAAAGACAAAGAGAGAATATTAAAAGCAGCAAGAGAAAAACAGTTTATTACCTACAAGGGAGCACCCATACTACTGTCAGCTGATTTCTCAACAGAAACGATGCAGGCCAGAAGGGAGTGGCAAGAAATATTCAACGTGATGAATAGCAAGAACCTACAACCAAGAATACTCTCTCCAGAAAAGCTATCATTCAGAATTGAAGGTCAGATAAAGAGCTTCACAGATAAGAAAAAGCTAAAGGAGTTCATCAACTCCAAACCAGTATTATATGAAATGCTGAAAGGTACTCTTTTAGAAGAGGAAGAAGAAAAAGGTAAAAGCCAAAAAATTATGAACCACAAATACATATCTATCAACAACTGAATCTAAAAATTAAGTGAATTAAAAATTTGATCAATTGGTGAATATAATAAAATCAGGAGCTCAGAAAGGGAGTGGACTGATAATTATCAGGGGATAGGGGTGAGGGGTGTACAGGGAGAGACTGGACAAAAATCATATACCTATGGACGAGGTCAATGGGAGGGAGGTAAGGGCAGAGGGAAGGGTGGGAGTTGGGTGGAGGGGTCCTATGGAGGGGAAAAAAGAGAAACAAATGTAATAATCTGAATAATAAAGATTTAATTAAAAAAAGAAGAAGAAGAAGGGCATGTGGCCTTGGCTGGATGTCTCAGTTGTTTTGATCATCGTCTAATACACCAAAAGATTTGAGTTAGATTATTGGTCAGGATACATACCTAGGTTGTGGGATCAACCACTGGATGGTATAAGCAAGAGAGGCAGCTGATTGATGTTTCTCTTTCACATTGATATTTCTCTCCCTCCCTCTCTCTCTCTCTTCCTCCATCTCTAAAAATAAAATAAACACACACACACACAAGTGTCGGGGAGTTTCTCAGCATCTAGATGGTTTCAGGAATCTGGAGAAGGGCTGTAAGTAAATTAATAAAGAGACTAGACATGAAATATAAATTCGGAATACATTTTAGGGAGCCAGAAGAGACTTAGATATAGCAACCAAGTTCCCTGAATCTTTGGACCCCTAGTTTTTCATTAACACAAATTGCCTTAAGGCATAGCAGATATACATATCAAAGTTACTATTTGGCCGAGACCGCATTTGGCTCAGTGAATAGAACATTGGCTTGCGGACTGAAAGGTCCCAGGTTCTATTCTGGTCAGGCGCATATACCTTGCTTGCAGGCACATCTCCACTGTGGGGCGTGCAGGAGGCGGCTGATCGATGTCTCTCTCTCATGGATGTTTCTGACTTTCTATCTCTCTCCATTCCTCTCTGTAAAAAATCAAAAATATATAAAAAAAAGTTACGATTTGGTATACAGTAGTCTTTGTCAGCTTGGAGGAACTTTGGTGTTCCCATAGCAGGCAATAATATGATTCTTCAATCCTGCAGAATATAAAAGCCCATCAACCTTTTGAGGACTTTTTGCATTTTCTTATGCCCTGCTGGAATTAGCTTCCAGCAAAAAGGCCATGTGATAGCAGAGGCAGAAATTGTACTATGGCAGGTAAGCTAGCAACCATCAGAACTAGAAAGAGGACAGGAAGGATTCTCCTTAAGACCTGAGGGAGTGGGCCCTGCTGACACCTCAAATGTTAATTCTGGTATCCAAAACTTTCTGACAATATATTTCTCTTATTTAAGCCACAAAATTTATAATATTTTTGCTTGTTTTTGTTTTATTTTTAACTCTTTTTATTGATTAAAGTATTAGTAGTTCATATATCACCTTTTATCCCCCACATTGACCTTCCCCCAGCCTTCTCAACCCCCTATCAATTGCCCTCATTTGTCCCTTTACAGTGTCTTGTGTCCATTTGCTGTGCTTCTGTGCATGCATACAAGTCCTTTGGTTGATCTCTTTCTCCCTTTCCCCAACACTCCCCTGCTCTCCCACTGTAATTTGACTGTCCATTCGGTGCTTTACTGAGTCTGTATTTATATTTTTGTTAATCAGGTTTTAATGTTCTTTATTTTCCATAAGTGAGTGAAATCATGTTGTATTTTTCTTTCATTGCCTGGCTTATTTCACTTAACATAATGCTCTCCACGCTGTTGCAAATGGTAAGAATTCCTTTTTTTTTTTTTTTTTATAGAAGAGTAGTATTCCATTGTGTAGATATAACACAGATTTTTAATCTACTCATTTGCTTATGAGCACTTAGGCTGTTTCCAAATATTAGCTATTGTAAATTGTGCTGCTATGAACATAGGGGTGCATATATCTTTTCTGATTGGCATTTGTAGTTTCTTGGGATGTATTACTAGAGGTGGGATCACTGGGTCAAATGGGAGTTCTATTTTTAGTTTTTGGAGGAAACTCCATGCTGTTCTCTCCAGTGGCTGCACCAGTCTGCATTCCCACCAGCAGTGCACGAGGGTTCATTTTTATTTTTCGGTGTCCTTGCCAGCACTTGTAATTTGTTGATTTGTTGATGATTGCCATTCTGACAGGCGTGAGATGGTACCACATTGTCATTTTGATTTGCATCTCTCAGAATTAGTGCAGGTTTTCATATGTCTCTTGGTCTTCTTTCTGTCTCCTTTAAAAAAGATTCTATTTAAGTCCATTGCCCATTTTTTATTGGATCATTTATCTTCCTTTATTAAGTTGTATAAGTTCCTTATAGATGTTGAAGATTAAACCTTTATCAGTGATAACATTTGCAAATATGTTTTCCCATACAGTGAGCTTTCTTGTTGTTTTGTTGATGGTTTCTTTTGCTGTGAAAAAGCTTTTTATTTTGATGTAGTGCCATTTGTTTATTTTCTCTTTAGTTTCCATTGACTTAGGAGCGGTACCAGTGAAGAAATTGCCTTGGCATATATCTGAGATTTTTCTGCCTATGGATTCCCCTAATATTTTTATGGTTTCCCCTCTTATGTTTAAGTTCTGTATCCATTTTGAGTGTATTTTTGTGTATTGTGTAAGTTGGTGATTTAGTTTCATTTTTTTGCATGTATCTGTCCAATTTTCCCAACACCATTTATTGAAGAGACTATCTTGACTCCATTGTATTTCAAGCCTCCTTTGTCAAATATTAATTGAGCATAATGATTTGGGTGGATATCTGGATACTCTATTCTATTCCATTGGTCTATATGTCTTTTCTTGTGCCAGTACAAGGCTGTTTTGAGAACAGTGGCTTTTTATACCACTTGAAATCTGGTATTGAGATCTGACCTACTTTATTCTTCCTCAGGATTGCTGTGGCTATTCAGGATATTTTTTTTTATTCCAGATGAATTTTTGGAGAGTTCTTTGTAGGTCTGTGAAATATGTCCTTGGTATTTTAATGGGGAGTGCATTAAATCTATAGATTGCTTGGGTACTATGGACCTTTTAATGATGTTGATTCTCCCAATCTATGAACATGGTATGTTCTTCCATCTGTTTATGTCTTCCTCTATCTCTTTTCCAGTGTCCTGTTGTTTTCTGCGTATAGGTATTTTACCTCCTTAGTTAAGTTTATTCCTAGGTATCTTAATTTTTTTGATGCGGTGTTAAATGAGATTGCTGTTTTACTCTCTCTTTAAGTTCACTATTGGGGTGTACAAATGCCATAGATTTCTTGGCATTAATTTTGTATCCTTCTACATTGCTAAATTCATTTATTAAGTCTGTTAGTTTTTTTTGATGGAGTCTTTCAGGTTTTTATGTACAGTATCATGTTCATCTGCAAATAAGGACAGCTTTACTTCTTCTTTTCCAACTTGGATGCCTTTTATTTCTTCTTGTCTAATTGCAATGGCTAATCCTTCCCGTACTATGTCAAACAGGAGTGATGAGAGTGAGCATCCCTGTCTTCTTCCTGTTCTTAGGGAAAATGATTTTCGTTTTTGCCCATTGAGTATGATAACTGTGGGTTTATCATATATGGCTTTTATTATGTTGAGGTATGATCCTTCTATTCCCATCTTGTTGAGACTTTTTATCAAGACAGGGTGTTGGATTTTGTCAAATGCTTTTTCTGAATCAATTGATATGACTATGTGATTTTTATCTCACAATTTGTTTATGTGATGTATCACATTTATTGATTTGCGGATATTGTACCATCCTTGTATCCCTGAGATAAATCCTTCCTGGTCATTGTGTATGATCTTTCTGATGTACTGCTGGATCCGATTTGCTAGAATTTTGTTGAGGATTTTAGCACTTATATTCATGAGAGATACTGGCCTATAATTCTATTTAATTTTGTTGTCTTTATCTGGTTTTTGTATTAGGGTGATGCTGGGTTCATAGAAAGAGCTTGGAAGTGCTCCTTCCTCTTTAATTTTTTGTAATTGTCTGAGGAGGATAGGTTTTAGTTCTTTCTTTAATGTTTGGTAAAACTCCACTGTGACCCTGTCTGATCCCGGGCTTTTGTTTGCTGGAAGCTTTTTGATGACTGTTTCAGTTTCTTCCATAGTTATTGGCCTGTTGAGATGTTTAGATTCTTCCTGATTGAGTTTTCAAAGGTTATATTTTTCTAGAAATATGTGCATTTCTCCAGGTTGTCCAGTTCATTGGAATTGAGTTGTTCATAGTATTTTTAAAGAATCCTTTGTATTTCTGTGGGGTCTGTTGTTATTTCACCTATTTCTTTTCTGATTTTGTTTATTTTGAATTCTCTCTCTTTGTTTCTTGGTAGCCTCGCTAGAGGTTCAGCAATCTTATTTATCCTTTTAAAAAACCAGGTTTGGTTTTATTGATCTTTTATTATTTATTTATTTTTTTTGTCTCAATGTCCTTTATCTCCTCTCTGATCTTTACCATTTCCTTTCTTATGCTTAGACTGGGCTTTTCTTGTTACTCTCTTTCTAAATCCTTGTGTAGTAGGGTTAGGTGACTTATTATCATTGTTTCTTTTTTTTTTTTTTTTGCAGGAGGCTTGTAGAGCTATGAACTTCTCTCTCAAGGCTGCTTTTGCTGTGTCCCATACATTTTGTTGTATTTTCATTGTTGTTTGTTGCAATAATGCTTTTTTTTTTTAATTTCTTCCTTGATCTCTCTGGTAAAGCAGTCATTGTTTAATAGCATGCTGTTAAGTCTCCATGTATTTAATTTCTTTGGATAGTTTTTATTATAGTTGATTTCCAATTTTATACCACTGTGGTCTGAGAATTTGCTTTATATGATTTCTACCTTCTTTACTTTGAAGATATTTTGCCTATGACCCAACATATGGTCTACCTTTGAAAATGACCCATGTGCACTTCAGAAGAATGCATATTCTGTGGCTGTGGAGTGAAATATTCTGAAGATGTCAATTAATTACATCTGGTCTAGTGAGTCATTTAGGATTAATGTTCCTTTGCTGATTTTTTGTTTAGAGGATATGTCTAATGATGATAGTGAGGTATGAAAGTCTCCTACTATGATTGTTTTACTGTCAATCTCTTCCTTGATATTCTACAGGAGTTTTTATGTATTGGGGTGTTCCTGTATTAGGTGTTTATATGTTTTTTGGAATTATTTTTTCTTGTTGGATTGTTTCCTTTAGTATTATGAAGTGGCCTTCTTTATCTCTTGTTATGTCCTTCATTTTGAGTTCTAATTTGGCAGATATAAGAATTGCTCCCCCAGCTACTTTTTTCATTCCCATTCACCTGAAAAATATTTTTCCATCACCCTCTTCCTATGTGTGTCTTTCTTTCTGAGGTGGGTTTCTTGTAGACAGCAGATATATGGGTCATGTTTTATGTCTTTTGATTAGGGCATTTAATCCATTTATATTTGAAGTTATTATTTATAGGTACTTATTTGTCACCATTTTTGTTCTTTACTCCAGTGTTCCTTCATCACTTCTTATTTATTATTTTATTAATTTTATACATATCTCCCCATTGCCCCCTCTTTCTCCCAGGCATATCCCAACCCCCCAGTGTCTTTGTTCATTGGTTATGCTTATATGCATGCATACAAGTCCTTTGATTGATCTCTTGTCTACCTCACCTAACTTTAATCTTCCTGCTGTAATTTCAGTCTGTTTGATGCTTTACTGCCTCTGTATATATCCTTTTGTTCATCAGTTTACAATGTTCTTTATTATCCACAAATGAGTGAGATCATGTGATGCCTCTCCTTCATTGAGTGGCGTATTTCACCAAGCATAAGATTTTCCAGTTCCAGCCAGGTTGCTGCAAATGGTAAGAATTCCTTCTTTTTAATGGGAGCATAAATTTCCATTGTATAGATGTACCACAGTTTTCTGTTCCACTCATCTGCTGACAGGCATCTAGGCTGTTACCAAATCGTAGCTATTGTAAATTGTGTGCTATGAACACGGGGGTGCATAAATCCTTTCAGATTGGTTTTTGTGATTTCTTAGAATAAATTCCTATGAGTGGGATTACAGGGTCAAATGGGAGATCCATTTTTAGTTTTTTGAGGAAACTCCATACTGTTCTCCACAGTGGCTGCACCAGTCTACATTACTACCATAGTGCACAAGGGTTCCTTTTTCTCCGCATCCTTGCCAACACTTGTCGTTTCTAGATTCGTTGATGATTGCCATTCTGACAGGTATCGCATTGTCATTTTCATTTGCATCTCTCAGATAATTAGTGACTTTGAACATGTTTTTTCATGTGTCTCTTGGCCTTCCTTCTGTCGTCTTTCGAAAAGGTTCTATTTAGATCCATTTCCTATTTTTTTATTGGATCATTAATCTTCCTTTTATTAAGTTGTATAAGTTGGCTGTAGATGTTGGAATAAAATCTTTAACAGTGATAACATTTCCAAATATGTTCTCCCATACAGTCATCTTTCTTGTTGTTTTGTTGATGGTGTCCTTTGCTGTACAAAAGCTTTTTATTTTGATGTAGTCCCATTTGTTTATTTTTTCTTTAGCTTCCATTGCCTTTGGAGCAGTATCAGTGAAAAAGTTCTTTTGGCATATGTCTGAGATTGTGCTCCCTATGGATTCCTGCAGTATTTTTATGGTTTCCTCTCTTATGTTTAAGTTCTGTATCCATTTTGAGTGTATTTTTTTTGTATTGTGTAAGTTGGTGGTTTAGTTTCATTTTTTGCATGTATCTGTCCAATTTTCCCAACACCATTTATTGAAGAGACTATCTTGACTCCATTGTATGTTCATACCTCCTTTGTCGAATATTTGTTGAGCATAGTGGTTTGGGTAGATATCTGGGTTCTATATTCTATTCCATTGATCTATGTTTCTGTTCTTGTGCTAGTACCAGGCTGTTATGAGAACAGTTGCTTTGTAATATAGCTTGAAATCTGGTATTGAGATCCCGCCTACTTTATTCTTCTTTCTCAGAATTGCTATGGCTATTTGTGGTCTTTTTTTTTTTGTTCCAGATGAAACTGTGAAGAATTCTTTCTAGGTTTGTGAAATATGTCGTTGGTATTTTAATGGATAGTGCATTGAATCTATAGATTGCTTTGGGTACTATGGACATTTTAATGAAGTTGATTCTCCCAATCCAAGAGCATGGTATGCTCTTCCATCTGTTAACATCTTCCTCTATCTCTTTTTTCAGTGGCCTGTGGTTTTCTATATATAGATGTTTTACCTCTTTAGTTAGGTTTTTTGCTAGGTATCTTAATTTTTTTCGTGTGATGGTAAATGAGATTGCTTTTTGAGTTTTTCTTTCTGTAATTTCATTATTAGTGTATAGAAATGCCACAGAATTATTGGCATTTACTTTGTATTCTGCTACATTGCCAAATTCATTTATTAAGTAAATTAGTTTTGGGATGGAGTACTTTGGGTTTTTATGTACAATATCATGTTATCTGCAAATAAGGACAGCTTTACTTCTTCTTTTCCAATTTGGATGCCTTTTATTTCTTCTTCTTGTCTAAATGCAATGGCTAATACTTCCAGTACTATGTGGAACAGGAGAGGTGAGAGTGGGCATCCCTGTCTTGTAACTGTTCTTAGTGGAAATGGTTTTAGTTTTTGCCCATTGAGTATGAACTTAGCTGTGGGTTTATCATATATGGCTTTTATGATGTTGAGGTATGATCCTACTATTCACACTTTACTGAGAGTTTTTATCAAGAAAAGGTGTTGGATTTTGTCAACTTCTTTTTCTGCATCAATTTATATGAGTATGTGATTTTTATCTCTCAACTTGTTTATGTGATGTATTGTGTTTATTAATTAGCAGATATTGTACCATCCCTGCATTCCTGGGATGAATCCTACTTAGTCATGGTGTATGATCTTTCTCATGTACTGCTGATTCTGATTTGCTAGAATTTTGTTGAGGATTTTGACATCTATGTTCATGAGAGATATTGGCCTATAATTCTCTTTCATTGTGTTGTCTTTATCTGGTTTTGGTATTAGGGTGATGCTGGCTTCATAGAAGTTTTTTGGAAGTGTTCCTTCTTCTTGAATATTTTTGAAAAGTTTGAGGAGGAGAGGTTTTAATTCTTTCTTGAATGTTTTGTAAAACTCTCCTGTGTAGCCATCTGGTCCCGGGCTTTTGTTTGCTGGAAGCTTTTTGATGACTGCTTCAATTTCTTCCATAGTTATTGGAATATTGAGAGGTTTAGATTCCCCCTCATTGAGTTTTGGAAGGTTATATTTTTTCTAGGAATATGCTCCGTTCTTGCAGGTTGTCCAATTTGTTGGAATAGAGTTGTTCATAGTATTTTTTAACAATCCTTTGTATTTCATTGGAGTCTGTTGTTATTTCTCCCCTTTCATTTCTGATTTTGTTTATTTTGGTCTTCTCTCTTTGCTTTCTGGTGACATTGGCTAGAGGTCCATCAATCTTGTTTTTCCTTTCAGAGAATCAGCTCTTGGTTTTGTTGATCGTTTGAATTGTTTCTTTGGCCTCCATGTTGTTTATCTCCACTCTGATCTTTACCATTGCCTTCCTTCTGCTTAAAGCAGTGATGTCACTTTTCATTTATTCTTGCATTTCTTTTGCTTCTTCTTCATTTCCTCTTGGGTCTTCTTCATTTCTTCTTGGCTCTTACATTGTCCATTTTGTCTTCATTCTTTTCATCCACCTTATGATAATTTCTCTGAACACTTTTTCTGGCAGGCTTATTTCTGCTTCTATTTAATTTACTTCCTTTTCCTGTGATACCTGCCTTTCTGTCATATGCTGGCTGTTTCTTCTTCTGCCCATGGTCTTTCTTCTCCGGGTGTCTGGTTATGTAGTTCTTTCTTCTACATTTATTCAAAGGCTCAGACTACTAAACAACTCGGTACAATGCACAAGGCACTGAACAGAAATATATTCCTGCTGTAAATAATCAAAAATAAGGTGACCACCAATGAAAGACAAATTAAGGGTAAGTAGAGAAAGAAGAAGAGGAAAGTGAGAAAAAAAGCAAAGAAAGAAGGGCCAAAATCAAATTGGGAGAGGGAGAAAAATAAATACATTAATTAATTAACAAAAAATAATATAAAATGAAAAAATAAAAAGAAGTAGAAAAAGAAGAAAAGAGAAAGAGAAAAAAGTTCAGAGAGAAAAGAAAGAGGATAAGAGAGAAAAGGGAAATAAAATATAGATATCAGGAGAAAACTCCAATAGAACAGTCACTAATCCCAACAAAGGCCAGCGACCCATACCTGGAGATTAATACAAATTACAAATAATAACTGGTATCAAGGGTGGCGAGGGAAAAGAGAGGTAAAAAACAAACCAAAACAAAGCGAACAAAAATCAAAATATAACAAGTAGAATAAGCTAATACAATCTCACAAAAAGTACAAAAAATCAATATAATCACCATTCAGGCAAATAGCAACACAAGGACAAAGAGAAAAACAAATTTTTGGATAGTGAAGACAAGAAGAGAGAGGGTTGTATGATCTTGTAGTAGGGGATTTGAAATTAGATATATAAGTGTTGTGAAATTTTAACCAGGTAAAGAGAAAGAATAGGGAGAATCTAAAATTGGAATAGGGAAGGAGAAACAATATAACAAAATGGGGAAAGTTAGGAGGGAAGTGTTTTCATAAAGGTAGAGTTGAGATGGAGTAAAATTATGCTAAAGGAAAGATGAAAATAGAATGTAGAACTCTAATCCCAAAGTAAAATAAAGAGAAAACAAAATGACACTTGTTTTTTTTTTCCAAATGGTAAAATAGTAGTTTTAATAATACTAGTTGAATACAAAAATGTAATAATTAAAAAGGTAAAATCAATTGAGGAGAAAAGAAAAAAATAGGTTTTTAATTAAAATATTCAAAAATGAAAAATAAATAGAATAAAAGTAAATTAAAAATTAAAAAAAAAAGAAAAAGAAATAGAATGGTCATTCACTTCCTCTATTGTTCTGCTTGGCACTCCTGTTTCCCAGTAGGGAGGGTATTGCAGTTCCCTGTGTTCTACTGCTTAGTTCTGTTTTAATCTCTTTATTCTTTTGTGGTTTTTCGAGAGTCAATTTGTGCGTCATTCACTGGGTGGCAGTGTTTCAGAATTGACTTCTGAGACAAAGCACAGGACCTCTCTTGGCTGTGCTCAGATCCTGCTACTCTGTGGTTCTCAAAACCGGTTTGTGGGAATTTTGCAACTGGGACACTGTAATAACCCCAGGTTGTCCTTCTGCTTGATCAAAATTAGTTGTTTTCTAAAGCTCCCCTCTGTCAAGAGCTCCGAAAGTTTGCTTCCACACTTAGGGATCATGCCCTGCCCCACATCTGCGGACCTCTCTAGAGGCAGCTTTTCCGCAGCCAGGTTCTCACAATGTGCGTATCTCAGTTCTGCAGGACAGGAGGGTTCACCTTATCCCAGGCGAAATCTGACCTTTCTGTGTGCCGTGTAGATCTCCTCTGAGTCTGCATGTCTGCATTGATTGGAGAGCGGTGTTCTGGTTCCCAGGCTATTCGGTGAGTGCTACAGCTGCAGCTTTCAGACTGCTGCAGACATCCACCTCCTTCTGCAAGATGGTGCGGTCTCCGCATTCGTGCTGGTGGCTCCAGCAGACCAAAACCTGTGGCAGTGCAGATGCCTGGTCAGGAGAGCCCCGTCCAGCAGCCCCCACCTTCTCCTTGAGGGTAACCAACACTTAACTTGCCACCAAACACTCCCAGTGCGACTCTCAGCTGCTCTCCCTCCCTCTGCCCAGCGACAAAGCTCCAGAGGTGTCCGTCTATTCCGCCACCATTTTCTGATTCCTCCAATTTTTTTTTACATACACACACACATATTTGGCTCACAAAAATGTTATTATTAATGTTATTCTCTTGGTATCATGACTTATAAATTAACAACATAGATTTTAGAATGGGATATATTGTATTAAATCCAAACCTTTAGTCATATTAATTATGCGTATTTGGAAAGATCTCTTAACCTCCTAAAATTCTCATGATTATATAGTACACATAGTAATAGCAACTATTTCCTTTGTTTGGTATGAAGATTAAATACCATAAATAATTTTAAAGTACTTGGGGAAAGCCTGGCACTCTCTAAGTACTTAATGGGCATTGGCTTCTGTTACTCAACTAAAAGAAACGTGTTCTAGGGATATGGGTGTTATAAACAATGGCTTTGATAGATTGTGTAGTTCCATAACAGCAAGAGTTTGGGGGATGAGGAAGCACCTACTTATACATATATTACTTTAATAACTACAAAAAATTGCTTATGTTTTATTGGAGGATTCCCCCATCAAATGAAAGGGAGTTGGTAAGAAACATTTCCCATTTCCTTAATGGGCAAAATGCTGAATTGGATTTTGTTAAGTGAAAAATGTATACTCCTAAATCCTTAAACATGCCCTAATTCCCAAACAACAGGTTGGAAAAAGCTCGCAGAGACCATATATTGTATAGTGCAATATTTAGTGAACCTTTCAAAATCTGCTTAATAATGAACTAATGAGGTTAATGTAGATTGTCTCTAGATTATTGTCCTGTTTAAATATGAACTTTTCTAGATAACTGAATGTTCTCAAGTAAGAAATGTAGATTCTCTGTGTGGACCCATTAACAGATGGACTTGTTTTATTCCCTCCCAAAGTTATCAATCCTAATATATAAAAAGCCAGGGCCATCATGACCGAAATAGCCAGATGGAAGACCAAACACAGGCTGCACAGGGTGACTAGGGCTGACAAGGGGAGCATTTGGAGGTGACCATACCAGCAGGAGGACAGCTGGGGGTGACCAAGCTAGCATGGGTGCACTAAAGGGCACCCAGGCCAGTGGGAGGGAACAGTGAGGGGCTACCTGGCCACTGGGGGAGTCTGTTGGGGACATTCAGACAGGCAAGCAGGTGAGAAGTCATAAGGTAGCAGAGAGTGGTGTCCAACTGCTGATTGGGCCTAAACTTGGAGTCGGACATCCCCTGAGAGGTCCTGGATTGGAGAGGGTTCAGGCTGGGCTGAGGAGAATTTGGATGAATTTCATGCACCAGGCCTCTAGTCTACACTAATAAAAGTGAAATATGACCATTGACAATCACTTTGCAACTTCTACTAGCCTATCAGGAGTGAGTATGCAAATTAACCCAATAAAGATGGTGATGGACCTCTCAGCAGCATGCATGCAGGTGCAGAGGGGCCAGGCGGAGGGGACCGTCTGCTATGAAGGGAATGGGGGCGGGCAGAAGGAGCTACAGGAGTGGCACTCCAACTGGAGTGAAGACTGAGGGCTCTGGCTGAAGTGAAGCCTGAAGGCTCTGGCTGGAGCAAAGACAGAAGGCAGCAGCCAGGGCAAAGGCCTGGGTCTCAGGTATCTGAGGAACATTGGTGCCTGCAGCCAGAGGAAGGAAGGACTGTTGCACAAATCTTCATGCAAAGGGGCTCTAGTCCTATCTAATAAAATAGTAATATGCAAATGGACTGTATCTCCGCTACACCCCAAGTCATGCCCACCAGCTATGCCCACCAGGCAATCAAAGCAAGTATGCAAATTAACCTAACCAAGATGGGTACGGCCACAGAGAAGCAGGAGGGAGGTTTGGGTTGCCCCTGGTGATGGAGAAAGCCAAGCTTTCCACACACCCTGGCCTGCCAAGGCCTCTGCTTAAGGCAACAAAGTTTCAATGGCTCCTGCCACAGAGTGAGCAGAAGGCTTGGCTCTGCTCCAGGCTACAAAATTTCAATTGTAGAAGATAAATAAATCCCAGATACCAGGGCACCATTTGGGATGCTGGGGAGTGTGGCTGGCCTGCACACCACCACAGGCTCCTCGCCCAGGCCACCTCATACCCCAAGGGAACACCCATCCTGATCCAGGGCACCCGTCAGGGCAAACCAGCTGGCCACACCTGTGCACTAGGCCTCTATCATATTTAATAAAAGAGTAATATGCAGATTGACCATCACTCCAACATACAAAATGACTGCCCCCATGTGGTTAAAATATTCTGCCCCCATGTGGATACAAGATGGCCACCATAAGATGGCAGGCAGGGAAGGGCAGTTGGCAGGGACCAGGCCTGCAATAGAGAGGAGTTGTGGGTGATCAGGCCAGCAGGGAAGGGCAGTTGGGAGGCACCAGGCCCACAAGGGAGGGAAGTTGGGTTGATCAATCCTGTAGGGGAGGACAGTTATAGGTGACCAGGCTGGAAGAGGAGGGAAGTTGGGGCAACTAGGCCTGCAGGGGAGGGCAGTTGGGAGGGACCAGGCCTGCAACAGATGGCAGTTGGGGTGATCAAGCCTTCAGGGGAGGGCAGTTAGGGGTGACCAGGCCCACAGGGGAGGGCAGTTAAAAGCAAACAGGCTGGCAGGCAGAAGCAGTTAGGGGCAATCAGGAAGGCAGACAGGTAAGCAGTTGGGAGCCAGTAGTCATGGATTGTCCAAATGCCTGTTTAGGCCCAATCCTCCTACCTGGATCAGGCTTAAATGGGCAATGGAACGTCCCTCAGTGGGTCCCAGATTGGAGAGGGAGCAGGCGGGGCTTAAGGACAACCATTCCTCATGTGCACAAATTTCATGCACCGGGTCTCTAATCTCTAATATATATATATATATTAGAGAGGTAAACGCTCACTCAATGCAGGAGCTGCAACCTGGTGGTCACTGCACTCCCACACTGGGAGAGCCACTCAAGCCAGAAGCCAGGCTCATGAGCCTCTCCCACTGTTGGCAGGTGAATCTTCAGCATACAGCCTGCAGTCCCAATGCCCAGGTGGTGGGGATATAGCTGGAATGACCACAGATCAGCTGTCACCAGCCCCTGAGACCCCCCTTCAGACCCTGGAGCTGCACAGCACCCCTTACCTACTGCCCTCTGGGTCTCCGGATGCAGGCTCAGGAAAAACCCACAGAGGTGCTTCACAAATGTACTGCCTGGGCCGGCCCCAGTTTCAAGAGCAAGTGCTGATGCAGTCCAGCTTAATGACTAACACCCACACATGTCTTCAGGCGAGCTCTTTGCAACGTCCACCTACCACTCAGCCCAAGCTGCATTTCCCAGAAAGGACTGGCACTGAGTACTTGCTCCTGGATCCCTGCAGAGCACTGGTCAGCTGCGGTGGGTGGAGGAACACCAGCAGATGCAGACCTGATATGTTTGGTTCAGGCATCCCCACACTTGGGCAGGGAGTTGTGTGGAAAAATCACCCCCTATACTCTGCTGATACACTCTACTGTGAACAAATGCAGCATGGAATGTTTGTGTGTGACTAGGACAACCTTGATACTAACACTGGCCCCCTGGAACTCCACCTCAGGCATCAGGGACATGTTCCACCCCTTAGCTATTGTTTTGGATGTGGAACTGAAATATTAAGAACGGGCCTTACTGGGGACCTTGATCTGCTTCTTCCTCCTTCCTTCCTACCACCCTCAACTGCCATTGCACCCTTCCTGGGCCTGGCCTGTATGCCTGCTCCGTCTGTGCTCCCGCTTTCCCCACAGGTATCTTGTGGCTCCTGTGGGTAGGCAGGCCCAGGGATGCCAGTTCCTGTGGATGGATACACCCCCACACACACTCTGCAGTGCTGATAGCCAGCCTGGGAACACCCACAGCTCAGCTAGAACTTGCCACAAGATACATACTCCATAAGCCTACAAGTACAATATCTGGGGAGCTGCTTAAGTGTAGACACTCAGAGGAAACAGGATGAGCCTGATATCGCTGACAAGCTCCTGGAACTCTACCTGGGCATAAAAGATAAAATATTATCCCTTACCTATTGCCCCAGAGCTACAGAGGAAGGCAGCAATATAAAAATGGCCACAAGGTGGCGACTCACAATTTGCGTAAAAGAGATGGATCTGAAGGGTAGGTATGTAAGAGAGATAGCACCCCTCGCTCCAAGATCCCCAACTTGTATTTTTCACCTCTGAGTGGTGGAAAGCATTCAGCACGACCCAAGGTGTTCTCTAGAGATTTTCCTCCAGTCAGGGACATTTGGAAGTATTTTTTCAGGAAGCTGCAGGGAGGAGGACAGACTCTTCTCCCCACACCCACCCCCACACCCACACACACACACACGCACACACCACCACTTCCTTATGGCTCAAGGAAAATGGAAACTCCCCCTCAGGCACATGGGCATGAGCTCCCAATTTTCTTTCAATGTGCAGGAATAGTGCACCAGACCATTAGTATTTATATAAAAGGATGGGAACTTGTCAGTAAATTTTCTTATTTATTTACTTAGGTTTTCATTGCTCTTCTATAAAGCAAGTAAAGAATGGGTGCCCCAAGTCCAGTAGTAATGTCTGTGATTAACTAGTGACAAAAACTTATAAGGTTAGTGCTTATCAAAGTGGGAGCAGGGTTCAAATAAACAGTTTTTGACCCAGATTAAAAAGATCAACCAGGGACAGAATAAAGAAGGAATGAACATTATGTAATTCATACAGATTGCCATGGCCATGCTTGGAGAATTTCTAAACCTAAAATAGTTTTCATTTACCACTCAGGCTTACTCCTTTTACTGAGAGTGGTGTGTACAGAATTTCCAGCTGTAAAACATTACCCTGACACAAGAGCAGTTAGGAAAGCAGACTACCACCAAGCATGCACATGCTGCTGGGAGACAGAGCACACACTATTGAAGATGCTCTAATCAAGAAAGTGTTGCATGATATTATTTTAGAAAAAGTGAATCAGATTTTGAAAAAGACATGTTTTAATTTACATCATTGTACTGTTATATATGCTCTTTATGATCTCAGGGATCACATTCAGTGTTCTTATCTATAAAATGAGGATAATACCACCAAAACTTGCAGGGATAGGTTGGGAAAACAGTGCCTGATACTCAGTCTACTGCTGGTTGATGTTAGCTTCTTTTTGTTCATCTATTGCAATTTTCCCAAATACTTAATATTAATCCATATTATTTCCCCCAGATAATTAGCATAGGCCTTCCTCCACTCCTTTGTTGCCTATATGCTACTTAAAATTGGTCTTCCAAGACATTTGGCTATTGAAAACACCCTGTTATGATTTGAAAAAAAATGGCGTCAGAATAGAGGGACATGTCCCAAGCCTTGTCCCTAAGCAGAGAGAACAGCTGAGAGTCGCACTGGGAGTGTTTGTTGGCGAGTTAATGGACAGTTATCCTCCAGGAGAAGGTGGGAGACTGCTGGACCGGGTTCGCCTGACCAGGCAGCCCCACTGCTATGTTGTTGTTGTTGTGTTTCTCCCAGAGCCACCAGCTCGAAAGCAAAGACCAAACCATCTGGAAGGGGAAAGTGGATGTTTACAGAAGCCTAAAAATTTAAAGCTGCAGCACCCAACAAACAGCTCCGAGCCCCAGAATACCACTCCCCAATCGGCATAAACACTCAGATTCAAAGGAGCTCTGACCACATAGAAAGGTCAGATTTCATCTCATATAAGGTGAGGTCTCTGGTCCCACAGAACACAGAGGCGCACACTGTGGGAGCTAGAACCAGGGAAAATCTGCACCTAGAGAAATTCGTGGCTGTTAGGGTTGGCATTATATGTGAATGTGGGATGGGTCTTCAGAGCTGCTATCAGAGGGGATCTCTAGAAAGCAACCCATTTTGATCTGACACAGAAGGACAGCCTGGGAGTTATTAAAGTGTGCTGGCTTCTTGTACAGGAATGGGAAAGGGGGACTGCACAGACTTGTGCTCTTTCCTCTTCATAACCTTGCTTCTGATTGTTAAGTCCAATACATAGAAGCACCTGGTTAGGGACATCTTAAGAGACTGCAGGGGAAAGTTATTTCTCTGAAACCTGGAGATCAGAAGGGGGAGTGACCTTAGAAGAACCAGGTCTCCTGCAGCCCTCTCCCACAAACCAGTACTGAGTGCCACAGGAAAAGCAAGATCTAAGCACAGGCTAGAGAGGACCTATAGTCTCAGAGGTCAATCCAGAAACATTGCCACCCAAAGGCTGACTCACAAATTGACTCTTCTGTAATCACAAAAGAATAAAGAGATTAAGACACACTGCCTGCTTAAAAACCAGGGCTGGCTTACAACACTGAGCACCAGTGGAATGCAGGGAACTGCAATACTGTCCCAACTGGTAAACAAGCAAGCCAAAGAGAAATATAGAGGAAGTGAATGACCTTTGCTACTGCACATTCTATTCTTTTATTTTTTATTTATTTTAATTTTTTAAAGATATATTTTATTGATTTTTTTACAGAGAGGAAGGGAGAGTAGAAAGTTAGAAACATTGTTGAGAGAGAGACATCAGTCAGCTGCCTCTTGCACGCCCCCTACTGGGGATGTGCCCATAACCAAGGTACATGCCCTTGACCAGAATCAAACCTAGTACCTTTTAGTCCACAGGCTGATGCTCTATCCAGTGAGCCAAACCAGTTTCAGTTGTTTATTTTATTCTTAATTTTTATTTTTTCATCTTTTAATTAAAAAATATGTTTTTCTTTTTTTCTCAATTGATTTTACCTTTTTAATTATTACATTTTTATTTTCAATTAGTATTATTATTACTACTATTTTACCTTTTTGAAAGAAAAAGGTGTCATTTTACTTTCTCTTTATTTTACTTTGGGATTAGACTTCTACACTATATTTCCATCTTTCCTTTAGCATAATTTTCATCTATCTCAACTCTATCTTTTTGCCATCACTCTCTTCCTAACTCATCTCATTTTTGTCCTGTTTTTCTCACCCTTTTCCTGCTTTAGATTTTCCCTATTTTTTTTAACCCTGTTAAAATTTCATCCCACTTATATATATAATTTCCAATCCCCTAAATCCAAGTCCATACACACCTCTCTCTTCTCTGTCTTCACTATTGTTTTATTTCTGTACTTTTGTTGATATTTCCTTAAACATTGATTACATTGATGTTTTTTTATAATTTTGTGAGATTGTTTTCTTAGTCTTCTTGTTTTATATTGCTTTTTGCATGCCGTGTTTTTGTTTGTGTTTTATCTCTGGTTTCTCCTGCCTCCCTTGATTTTAGTGTTATTTGTAGTTTGTCTTAATCTCCAGGTACTTGCTGCTGGCATTTGTTAGAATTAGGGGATGTTCTATTGGAGTTTTCGTCATATATATATATATAATTTGTTCCCATTTTCTTTCTTATATTCTTTCTTTTCTCTCTTACTTTTTTCTTTCTTTATTTTTCCTTTTTCTCCCATTTCCCAGTTTCATTTTGCACACCTTTATTTTCCTTTTTCTGCTTTTTTATCTTCTTTCATTTCTCTTCTTGTCTCTCTCTAGTGGTCACCATAATATGTGGCTATTAATATCGTAAATACATTTCTATTCAGTGCCTTGTGCATTGTCCCTGATTGTGTTGTATTCTGTGCCTTTAAATCAATGCAGGAGAGAGAGAAATATTTAACCAGATGTCCTGAGAAGAGAGACCATGGGCAGACAAAGACACAGCCCACATATGAAAGAAAAGCAGGTATTACCAGAAAAGGAAGTAAATGAAATGGAGGCAAGCAACTTGCCAGAGAAAGAATTAGGAGAAATGGTCATAAAGTGGCTGAAAAGAATGGAACACAAATTTGACAATAAGAGTAAAAACCAAGAGGAAATGAAAAGAACCAAGAGGAAATGGAGAATAATCAAGAAGAAATGAAAAAATGGCATCACTTCTGTAAAAAACTCAATAGAGAGCATCACAAGTAGACTGGAAGAAGCAGAGTACTGCAACAGTGAGCTATAAGACAAGGTAGGAAAAAATACTAAAGTAGAACAGCTTCTAAAAAAAATTAAAAAGCAGGAGGAAAGCCTAAGAGAAATCTGGGATAATACAAAACAAAAGAACACTCACATAATAGGAGGCCCAGAAGGAGAGGAAACTGAGAAAGGAATAGAAAACCTGATTGAAGAAATAATGGCAAAAAACTTCCCTGATAAAGGGAAGAAAAAAAAACACAAAAATCAAAGAAGCTCACAGAATCCCAAGCAAAATGAAGCCCAAAAGACCAACACGAAGGCACAATATATTTCAATTGGCAAACACCAAGGACAAAGTAAGAAATTTAAAAGTGGCCAGAGAGAGAAAGAAAGTTACCTACAAAGGAACTCCCATCAAACTAGCGACTGATTTCTCAATAGAAACTCATCAGGCCAGAAGGGAATAGAATGAAATATAGAAATTCATGCAAAGGTAAGGTCTGAATCCCAAAATACTGTACCTAGCAAAGTTATCAATCAAAATATAAAGTGAAATCAGGAACTTCACAGACAAAAAAGGGTTAAGGGAATTTATTATCACCAAACCAGCAATGCAAGAAATGCTAAAGGGTCTGCTGTAAAAAAAAGAAATAGGAAGCAAAGAAAGAACACAGGGGTAAAGAATAAAAATGGTATCAAATGAATACCTATCAATAATAAAGCAAGGATGGTACAATATCTGCAAATCAATAAACGTAATACATCACATAAACAAATTGAGAGATAAAACCCACATAGTCATATCAAGTGATACAGAAAAAGCATTTGACAAAATCCAACACCCTTTCTTGATAAAACATCTCAGCAAGGTGGGAATAGAAGGATCATACCTCAACATCATAAAAGCCATATATGATAAACCCACAGCTAACATCATACTCAATGGGCAAAAAATAAAACCATTCCCATAAGAACAGGAACAAGACAGGATGCCCACTCTCACCACTCCCGTTTTACATAGTACTATATAAGCCATTGCAATTAGATAAGAAGTAGAAATAAAAGGCATCCAAATTGGAAAAGAAAAAGTAAAGCTGTCCTTATTTGCAGATTACATGATATTGTAAATAAAAAACCCAAAAGACTACATCAAAAAACTAATAGACTTAATAAATGAATGCACAATGTAGCAGGATACAAAATTAATGTCAAGAAATCTATGGCATTTTGCAGAAACGGGTTCGGCTCAGTGGATAAAGCATTGGCCTGCAGACTGAAAGGTCCCAGGTTCAATTCCGTTCAAGGGCATGTACCTTGGTTGTGGGCACATCTGCAATGTGGGGCATACAAGAGGCAGCTGACCAATGTCTTTCTCTCAATGATGTTTCTAATGCTCTATTCCTCCCCCTTGCTCTCTGTAAAAAAAAATCAATAAAATATATATTAAAAAATTAAATAAAGGAATCTATGGCATTACTATAGTAAACTTACAGAAACAAAGACTAAAAAAGCAATCCAATGTACCATCACAGCAAAAAAAAAAAAATGATACCTAGGAATAAATTTAAGTAAGGAGGTAAAAGACCTATTTGCAGAAAACTATAGGACAATGAAAAAAGAGAGAGGAAGACATAAACAGATGGAAGATCATACCATGCTCATATGATTGGGGGAATCAACATCACTAAAATGTCCATACTATCCAAAACAATCTATAAATTCAATGCACTCCTCATTAATATTCCAATGACTTAATTCACATACCTAGAAAGAACTCTGCAAAGACTCATCTGAAATAAAAAAAGACCCCGAATAGCCACAGTAATCCTGAGAAAGAAAAATAAAGCAGATGGGATCTCAATACCAGATTTTAAGCTGTATTACAAAGCCACTGTTTTCAAAACAGCCGAGTACTGGCAGAAGAACAGACATACAGATCAATGGAATAGAATAGAGAACCCAGATATCCACCCAAACCACTATGCTCAATTAATTTTTGACAAAGGAGGCATGAAATACAATGGAGTCAAGACAGTCTCTTCAATAAATGGTGTTAGGAAAATTGGACAGATACATGCATAAAAAATGAAACTAGACCACCAACTTATACCATATACAAAAATAAACACCAAATGGGTACAGGATTTAAACATAAGATGAGAAATCATAAAAATACTGTACGAATCCATAGGCAGCAAAATCTCAGACATATATGTCAAAGGAACTTCTTCACTGACACTTCTCCAAAGGAAATGGAAGCTAAAGAGAAAAACAAAGTACATCAAAATAAAAAGCTTTTTCACAGCAAAAGAACCGATCAACAAAACAACAAGAAAGCCCGCTGTATGAGAGAACATATTTGCAAATGTTATCACTGGTAAAGGTTTAATCTCCAACATCTACAGGCAACATATATAACTCAATAAAAGGAAAATAAATGATCCAATTAAAAAATGGGTAATGGACCTAAATATAATCTTTTTGAAAGAAGACAGAAGGAAGGCCAAGAGACACATGAAAACATATCAAAGTCACTAATTATCTGAGAGATACAAATCAAAACAACTATGCAATATCATCTCACACCTCTAAGAATGGCAATCATCAACAAATCAACAAACAACAAGTGCTGGGAGGATGCAGAGAAAATGGAGCCCTCATGTACTCCTGGTGAGAATGGAGGCTGGTGCAGTCACTGTGGAGAACAGTATGGAGTCTCCTCAAAAAACTAAAAATAGAACTTCCATTTGACCTAGTAATCCCACTTCGAGGAATATATCCTAAGGAACTAGAAATACCAATCTGAAATGATATATGCACCCCTATGTTCATAGCAGCACAATTTACAATAGGTAAGATTTGGAAACAACCTAGGTTCATCTACACAATGGATCACCATGCTGCCATAAAAAGAAAGAATTCTTACCATTTGCAGCAACCTGGATGGAACTGGAGAGCATTATACTAAGTGAAATAAGCCAGTCAAAATAAAAATACCACATGATCTCAATCATTTATGGATAATAAAGAACATTATAAATTGATGAACAAAAAGATAGATACAGAGGCAGTACAGCATCAAACAGACTGTCACATTACAGTGGGAAGTTTAGGGAAAGGTGGGGTAGATAAAAGATCAACCAAAGATGCATATAAGCATAACCAACAGACACAAGACACTGGGGAGTTAGGGTATGCAAGGGAGCGCAGGGCGTGGTGGAGATAATAGGAAGATATGTACACATGTAATACATTAATAAAAAATTAAAATAAAATAAAATAAATAAAACACCTCATTGTGCTTTGAGACATTCTAAAAAGGAAACATTTCATAAGGCATTAATAAGTTTCTCTATGTTGATGGCATACTTGCCTTGTCTAGAAAGCACAACCATCACATTTGCTTTTTAAAAAATATACTTCATTGATTTTTACATAGAGGAAGGGAGAGGGATAGAGAGTTAGAAACATCAATTAGAAAGAAATATTGATCAGCTATCCTCTGCACACCCCCTACTGGGGATGTACCTGCAACCAAGATCCATGCCCTTGACCAGAATTGAACCTGGGAACCTTCACTCCACAAGCTGACACTATCCACTGAGCAAAACCAGTTAGAGCCAGATTTGCTTTTATAACAACTGTAGTTTCTAAAACTCATGGCCTCAGAGGATAATTTTTTCTTTTCAGAATAATGTGTAAGCTGGGAGTTACAAAGAGATTGGGAAACTTAGTGGCTTGTGGCCATTTGAGAATGAGTATTCCACGGTAGAAATGTCCATGTTCCACATAAGCGAGAAGACAGGTTGCACTGAATCACCTGATGGATTTTGGCTCAATGATGAAATTAAGTGAAGGTCTCTGGTCAAGTTTGGGGAAGAATTCTCTGTTCACCTTCCAAGTCATTTCATCTGCTTTAGTTGAATTGTCAGTGACTCCAAGGGCATTTTACTTGAATTTCTTCCAAAAATGTGCATTTTCATTTATTTCTGTTTTAACATTGGTACCCTTATCTGCTAAATCTAGGATGAGCCCATAATTCTGCATCTGACAGAATGGATGAAGACTTTTAACTTGGTAGTTCTTTAATTACTTATATGTATTGGCTGAATCTTATAAAAACATTTTGATTTACTCTTTCCAATTACCCCTTAAAAATCTAGACATTTGTAAAGTG
The DNA here is from genome assembly GCA_011751065.1 of Lasiurus cinereus. NCBI lineage: Eukaryota > Metazoa > Chordata > Mammalia > Chiroptera > Vespertilionidae > Lasiurus > Lasiurus cinereus. Next base: position 4,400,208 of record JAAGEH010000049.1, read on the forward strand.
TAACTATTTAGTGATATTGCCAAGTGGTGAGAGATAAAGGGGTTATGCTGTGATGCTTCTAGCCTGAAAACCAGTGTTTGAGAGAAGAGGTTTGAAGAAAGAAATTGCTGATTACAAATCAAAAATAAATTAAATCTGAATTTCTGTACTTGGCTTTTGATTTTTTAAGACAGATCATCTTACCACATGCCATAGTTACAGATCCATAAATCATTTTCTTTGTTCTGATATGGTTTTATGTCATTTTTATTATTATTAATTTCAGAGAGAGGAGGGGAGAATAAGAGTAATGAAAGTAGACATCTCTTCTTAAGGGAAATGCTTTTAGTTTTTACCTATTGTGTATGATGTTGGCTGTAGGTTTGTTATATATGGCCTTTATTATGTTGAGGTATAACCCCATCTATTCCTACTGTGCTGAGCCATTTTATTAAATATGGGTACTAGTTTTTTCCCAATGCTTTTTTCTGCATTTATTGATATGATCATATGTTTTTTAATCTTTAAATTTGTTTGTTATGTATCACATTTATTAATTTTAAATGATTGTATCAGCCTTGCATCCCTGGAATAAATCCTACTTTGTCATGATGTATATATTTTTAATGTATTTTATTGATTTTTTACAAAGAAAAAGGGAGAGAGAGAGAGTTAGAAACATCTATGACAGAGAAATATCAATCAGCTGCCTCCTGCACGCCCGCCCCCTACTGGAGATGTGCCCACAACCAAGGTTCGTGCTCTTTCTGTTTGTTTGTTTGCTTCTTTTTTATTGTTTAAAGTCTTACAAATAGTAGTTCATATGTCTCCCTTTTTCCTCCCCATTGACTTCCCCACGACCTTCCCTAACCCCCAATACTGCCCACCCCCCAGTGTCTTGTATCCATTGGTTATGCTTATATACATGCATACAAGTCCTTCAGTTGATCTCTTACAGCCCCCCTTTCCAACCTCCCCTGTCTTCCCGCTGTAGTATGACAGTCTGTTCACTGCTTCTTTGCCTCTGTATCTGTCCCCCCCCTATTGATTCTTTTCTTTAAAAACATCTTGCTTCTGCAGGCTAGAAATAATAATCTTATAAGAACAAAAAATATTTGAGTCCCAATTTCAATGTCCAACAGATGTATGATCTTTTTAATGTATTGCTAGATTTGATTTGATAATATTTTATTGAGGATTTTGGCATTGATGTTTATCAGAAATATTCACCTGTGATTTTCTTTCTTTTTAGTGACTTTACTTGGATATGGAACGAGGCTAATGACGGTCTCATAAAAAGAGCTTGTAAGTCTTCTTTCCTCTTGAAAAAAAAATTTTTTTTGTGGGAATAGCTTGAGGAGGGTAGGTGTTAATTTTTTTTAATGTTTAGTATAACTGCCCTGTGAAACTGTGTTGAAGTTTTTAGCTTACTGCTTCAATTTCATTAATTGTTATCATTCTATTCAGGTTTTCTCATTCTTCCTGATACAAATTTAGAACATTATATGTTTCTAGAATTTTGTCCATTTCACTCAGTTTGGACAATCTATTTTTAATATATTCTTACAATCCTTTATATTTCTGAGGTATCAGATGTTATCTCACCATTTTCATTTCTGATTTTATTTATTTGGGTCCTCTCTCTTTATTTCCTGATGAGTCTGGCTGAAGGTTAATCACTCTTGTTTATCTTTTCAAAGAACTTACTGTTGGTGTCATTGATCTTTTTATTTTTCTCTTAACCTCTCTGTCATTTGTTTCTGCTCTGATTTTTATTATTTATTTCCTCCTGTCTAGTTTGGACATTCTTGCTGTACTCTTTCTAATTATTTTAGCTTTAGTAGTGTTAAATTGTTTATTAGAGACTTTTATTGTTTCTTGTGGTAGGCCTGTGGTGCTATGAACTTCCCTCTCAATGTTTATGCTGTGTCCATATATTTTGGGTTGTTGTGTGTTCATTTTCATTTGCTTCCAGGAAGTTTTAATGTTGTCCCTGTTCTCACTGGTAACCCATTAATTATTATTATTTTTTTAAAATATTTTATTGATTTTTTTTACAGAGAGAAAGGGAGAGGGATAGAGAGTTAGAAACATCGATGAGAGAGAGACATCAATCAGCTGCCTCCTGCACACTCCCAAATGGGGATGTGCCCGCTACCAAGGTACATGCCCTTGACTGGAATCGAACCCAGGACCTTTCAGTCCGCAGGCTGACGCTCTATCCACTGAGCCAAACCAGTTTTGGCGGTAACCCATTAATTATTTAATAAGATGCCTTTTAGCCACCCTGCAGGAGCTACAAAATATCTGCAGATTCATCCTATTTTATCATGTTTGAAAGTGCCCAGGTGAGGCCAAGGTGGTACCATTGTCATGTTCTGAGCCTTTTATTGATATGTTTGGGGCTCCCTGACCCAGTTGCAGCTTCTTTGGATTATTTTCGGAAAGTCTGAAGCCTGAGAAAGAGCATGCCATTCATGTTCAAAAGCCACTGGGCACAGGTTAGGTGAGGTTGAAAATTTGATAGGGTGAGGTATCAGGGAATCACCAGAGTAGAGCAAAAAGAAATGGCTGCCAGTCAGCTCTGCCATCAGGGAGGTCTCAGAATAGGAACAATGACACCTGCAAGAATGTCCTTTTAGTAGAAAGCCACCCTGAGTTCCTTCCCTGATACCAGACAATCTAATTTCTTCTATTATGTGTCTAGGTCCCCCAGAGACTTGCCCTGGAGTTGGAGCTAAGAGGAAGCAGGAGTTATTCATGCCAGCCCTTTAAGAGGATCAACTGATTCTCCAGGAGCCTCCATGTCAGTAAGTCACAATCCCTACTAGTTTTTACAGCTCATAGTCACAGGGACTTCTCTTACCAGTTCTGGGAGACTTGTGTGGGGTTGGGGCCTCTTGCTCCTCATGGATGGACTCCACAGAGATTATCTCCCTCACTATTAAAAAAAACAAAACACAAAAAACAGCACATGTGGGTATCAGATGAGCCCATTCTGCTCTTCCAACTTCCTACCAGTCTCCATGAGATTTCTTTCTTACTTCTCTAGTTATAGGGCTTCCATTTAGCCAGCTTTCATGCAATTCTGAATGATAGTTGTTCTGTATTTTAGTTATAATTTTGATGTGGTTGTGGGAGGTGGTTAGCATAAGCATTTGCCTACTTGCCATCTTGGGTCTCTACAGTACTTTATTATTATTTTTTAATTACATTTATTGGGGTGACATTGGTTAATAGGGTCATATAGGTTTCAAGTGTACATTTCCATGATACAAAATTTGTACATTGCACTGTATGGCCATCAGACAAAGTCAAACAATTTCCCAATCACCAAATGTTAGACCCTTTCCAACTCCCATCCTTCTCACCCCTTTCCTCTGTTAACCAACATACTGTTGTCTGTGTCCATGAGTAAAATGATGGTACTTTAAACAGAATGCTGGCACAATGGAATATTGATATGTAAAGCAAGAATAAATAAAGTTATATACCTACCTAATGCCATATAAAAATAATAACTAAAAATGTTGTATAAACCCATGACAGATTAAAAAAGAGGGAGAACAAAATTTGATAAATTGGACTTCATCACAATTAAAATAGCTTTTTATACAAAAGGTATTATTATTTTTAAAAACAAACCACAGACTGAAAGGAAATATTTGCTACATATACAGGATGAGTAAAAGTAGGCTTACAGTTGTAATACAAATAAATAATAGAATAATTAATGAATAATAATACAAGGATTATTGTGTATTCATAACTGTAAACCAACTTTTATAGTTAAAAAAAGAAAACCAACATAAATATGATGTTTTTAGGTGCATGAGTGTGTTTATGGCCTGCATGTTAAATTTCACCAAAAATTTATGTGGATGTTCAAAGGACTAAAATGGATAAGACAAACTTTACAGATATGCACTAGTAGTTTGAAGTATAATTACAGTACTTAAAAGAGTAAGATACAGGAACATGAATAGACACTTAAAACCAATCAATTGTAACAAGATTCCAGGAGCCAAGTTCTTGTTTGTAACATTGTTGAGCAGGGTGAAAATATGGAGATTTCAATGAATTTGCTGGAAAAAAAGATATTTGTATTTAAAAATGAAATTCACAGCTGTCTCACACAAAAATACTTATATACAAATATTCAAATCAATCTAAGTGGGTTATAGAGATACTTAAATTTGAACACATATAGAAGAAAATGTTAATAGAGAAAAAAGAGAAAGCAGTATGGTGACAGAAAATACAACATAATAACAGAGGACTGATTGCAATACACAACATGATTCCATTTGAGTAGTCAGAATTTCTATATATAACTCTGAAGAAAAATTAGAACATATAACATAATAGGAAAAACAAATCACAGAAGGGAAATAATGAATTCTATAAACCTAAAGGAAAATGTTTAACTACAGTAGCGAGGATGAATAATCACCCAAATATTCTTGTTGAGCAAAGGATTTAGGTTACATAGTACAGTATTGTGCCATTTATATAAAATGTATTAATAGTCTAAGTAAACTATAAAATTTTAAAAATATATTTTTATTTATTGCAGAGAGGAAGGGAGAGGGAGAGAGATACAGAAACATCAATGATGAGAGAGAATCATTCATCGGCTGCCTCCTGCATGTCCCACACTGGGGATCGAGCCTGCAACTGAACATGTGCCTTGACTGGAATTGAAACTGGGACCTTTCAGTCCACAGGCGAATACTTTATCTACTGAACCAAGCCAGATAAAGATAAACTGTAAATTTTTAAAGGATATGTAAATTTGTGATTTAAAAAAAATGATAATTTTGCCCTGGTCAGGTGGTTCAGTGGGTGAAGCATCGTTCCATGCAGGTGTGGGTGGAACCAAGATGGTGATGTAGACAAATATTAGTATTTGCATCCTTCCACAGCCACATCAACATTACCACCAAAGTACAGAACAACCATCATTCAGAACTGCCTGAAAGCTGGATAAATGGAAGTCATACAACTAGATAAGTAAAGAAGAAAGCACATTGAGACTGGTAGGTAGGAGAGGTATAGACACAGAACTGGCTGGTCCCACACCCAAGTGTGATATGTTTCTAATTGGGAGGGAGATCTTGGCTGAGGATGCCTGTGAGGAAGAAAGGGTCCCAGCCGCACACCAGGGTTCCATTGCTGAGAAGAGAAGTCCCCATAATTTTGGGCTGTAAAAGCCAATGGGGATTGTGACTGAGTGACATAGAGGTTGCTAGGGACCCAGCAGTTTCTCTTAAAGGATCAATGCTTAAACATACTGACTCCCTCCCTCTGAGCTCCAGTGCTGGGGTAGCAGCTTGAAAGGATCCAGCAACATATACAGAGGAACTGAAGTGTGGGGCATCAGGGCAAGGGCTAGGGGGTGGCTTTCTCTAAACAAAAGTGATCATAGACATTGTTCCTATGCTGAAACCTCCCACACCGCACCACAGAGCTGACTGGCAGCCACATCTGAGTCTCCAGCAAGCTGGCCCACACTTTTGCCCCACCCTGGTGATTCCCTTAGATTTCATTCCCTTTCTCCCCCCGAAATTTGCAGCCCCACCCAAGCTGTTTGTGTGTCTTTTCTATATGAATAACCTATCCTGGCTCAGCCTTGACTTTACTAAAATCTCTCAAATGAGCAGGAGCTGGACTCAGTGTGTCCCATACTGCTCTATAAGTGCCCCCGGGTCTGGCAGTAGCAACAGATTGCCAAGGTTCACAGCCTGGGATCTCCTGGATACCGCCTAGCCCGAAACAAGTAACAGCCATCTGCAGATTACTCAGTAGCACCCTATGTCTCTTGATTCGAGTATCTAAACCATTTACAGCCATCATTGATAGATACATATTTTTGCCATGTTATTCTTTTAATTGTGTTTCTCTGTTTTCTTCTTCTAGTTCTTATACCAGGCTCTTTAACCTTACTTATCCTACTGATGCAGTGGTATCAATTTCCTTTATCTTTTTTTCTCTGGGAGGCTTTTTATTTCTTCTTCAATTTTAAATGATGGCCTTTCAGGGAAAATTATGTTGTTTATAGATACTTTATTTTCATAACTTTGAATATTTCATGCCAATCCATTGTGGTCAGAATTGCTTCTGTTGAGGAATCAGCTAGCAGTTTTATGAGAGCTCTTTTGTAGGTAATTGACTGCCTTTCTTATGTTGCTTTTAAGATTTTTGTCTTCAATTTTTCCCATTTTAATTATGAAATGAAATTCCTTGGTTTCATCTTGCTAGGTACTCTCTATTCTTCTTGGAATTGTGTATATTTTTCCTTCCACAGGTTAGGGAAGTTTTCAGTCATTATTTCTTCTATAGGTTCTCAATACCTTGCTCTGGCTCTTATTCCTTTTATATCCCCGTATAATTTGTAAAATAGAGTAATCACAAAGAGATATACTATAGACAACCAAAGGAAAAAAAAAAGGGGATAAAATTATGCAAATATGAAAATCACCTGTTAACAAGTAGAAACAGTACAAAGAAGTAAAGAAAAAAAGAAACTGAAAATAGGCACAAAACAATTTGTACAAAGAAATTAGTAATTCTCTAGCTATAAAGATTTACTTTAAATGTAAGTGGATAAAACTCTTTGATTAAAAGGCATAAAATAGTTGAATGGATTAAAAATATAAGATCCAGCTATACTTGCCTGGTAGATACTCACATCAGCTTTAAGAAGCTTCAAACAGACTGCGAAATTACAGCAGGAAGATTAAAGTTAGGTGAGGTAGACAAGAGATCAATCAAAGGACTTGTATGCATGCATATAAGCATAACCAATGAACATAGACACTGGGGGGGTATGCCTGGGAGGGAGGGGGGCAATGGGGAGATATGTATAAAAAATTAATAACAATTTAAAAAAATAAATAAAATACAAAAAAATTAAAAAAGAAATATAAACTCAAAATGAAATAAAAAGAAAATATATTCCATGCAAATGAATAAAAGGGAGTGTATATGTGAGTAGCTATATTTACATCATAGAAAAAGAAGCAGAATTTAACACAAAGATTGTTATAAGAGCCTAAGAAGTTATTTATATAATGACAAAGTAATAAATTCATCAAACATTTGTAGCAATTATTATTATACATGCACTCAATACCAAAACATCTAAGTATATTTAGTAAATAGTTACATTGAAGAGAGAAATAGATAAATGCAGTAACAGGGAAACTTCCACATTCTACTTTTAATAATATATTACCCACAAAGAAAATATCTAAAAGAATATTGGACATAAACTATAATTTATATCAAATAGACTGAATAGACATACAGATTAGTTTATCTAATGAAAGCAAAATACACATTTTCCTCAGACACATGCAGGATGTTCTTAGATTATGAGACATCACAAAAAAGTCTAACATATTTTAAATTACTGAAATCATAAAAATTATTTTAAGGTTAAATTATATGAACTAGAAATCACTAACATAAAAACTAGAAAATTCACAAAATTCAGAAAATCTAAAATTTCTGAACAACCAGTGGATCAAAGAAGACATCAAACAATGCTGAGACCGGTTTGGCTCAGTGGATGGAGCGATGGCCTGTGGACTGAAGGGTCCCAGGTTTGATTCTGGTCTGGGGCATGTATCCTGGTTATGGGCGCATCCCCAGAAGGTGGCATGCAGGAGGTGGCTGATCAATGTCTCTCTCTCATCAATGTTTCTAACTGTCTATCCTTCTTCCTTTCTCTCTGTAAAAAATCAATAAAATATTTTTTTTAAAAAGACATCTAATAAGTAATAAGGTTATAATCATCCCTTCAAGGACCAAACATAATTACAGCTAAATTATAAGAAAATGAACCTGAATAACCAACTGAAGACTTGCTTTACAGAAATTTTATAATAAAAAAATTTATAAAAGAAGCAACATCTGTAATAGGAAGAGTTGAGATAGGAATGGGCTGGCCCTGCACCTACATGTTGTGATTGAGAATTTGGAGAAGTATCTTAGATTTAAAGGTCCTTGAAGAAAATGGGATCTCAACTCCATGCTGGGCTCCTCAGCTCAGAGCACCAGAGCAGAGAAGTGCCCACATAACATCTGGCTCTGTAAAACCTGTGGAGATCCCATTAACCAAATTGAGATGAGAGTCCAAGAGGGCACTACTTCTTGTCCATGGCCACTCACCTTGGACTCTGGCAGACAGGACTGGAGTCATGAGAGAAAAGCCTGGGTTGTGTAGCTCCAGGGAAGAGCTTACAAAACAGCCATCAATATACCTGTGCTGAGACCCTCTTCCACACCACCCACAGATGTCATCTTTTCAGGTCAGCCACTCTTCTCCATGTAGCATCACAAGTGGGAATATTCACACTAGCCTACCCTCCCACTCATTGCCATCACATCCTGCAGAGTTCAGGCCCTGTGGAAAGCTGGCTGGGCCACTGGTGTACATTTTCTTGGCGGGGTCTTGGGGAGATCAGATGAACAAAGTGGCTGTCAGAGTCTGAGTTGTGTGTCTCTAGGGCTGAAGCTATTATTCAGCCCCCCGCATTCTCCACCGAAACTGCCAGGCCTGGATGGTAGATACACTATCCCATTCACTGGACTCCTGGTGGTCCTGCCTCTTGGCACACCCTGAAAAGAAGCCAACCTGGCCCTGAGGTGCAGACTTACTTGGGAGGTTCCCAAGGAGATGCTAGCAGACTCCAGGAAAGACTGCATTGTTTGATCATAGAGCTAGGACCATTTTCCATTTGCAACCTCAATTAGCACCACTGTTTTTGTGTATAGACATCTCATCACACAGCCATTCTTGGCCTTACACTACAACTTCTTGAGACCTGGAAGGTAGCGTCTGGCTCCAGTGTATACTGAGAATTTTGTTGAGTGGCCTTAGATACAGCACTGGCACTAAGACTGAATCCGTATCAATCTGATGAACAATTGACTGTAGCTGGTGGTTCACTGAGAACCTATTGCACACAACTTATGTATTGCTAGAGGCTTTTTCAGTGACTGAGCTTAACTGGCAGCTGGCAGGCAGTGGTGGATCTCAGGATGCCTTGTGCCTTTTTGCTAATTAGCAAACTCAGTGTGTAGTTTGGCCTCTCCCATGCACACTCAGGCCCAGGAAGGGCAGCCATAAACTGAATTGTTTGTAGTAACAATAAGATAGTCTAGGCTGGTCACATGCAGTGCATGATGTTGTCCCACATCAGAGTCTTCAAAACAACACCCAAGGGAGATACTGATAGACACCAGACCCTGCTGGAGCAAATTCCACTTCCTGAGGTCAGTCCCAACAGAGGTTGATTTGGTAGGAGGTTGATCCTTACAGTCAGCCCAAATGAAAGTCAACCCCCACTCATGGACAGGCCAATAGCAATCAAAATTCATCTACAGCACCCGTGATCACATAACCTACACAAATGATACTGCTGGAGCACAAACTCAGAATACCAGGGACACTATGACCCTGACACACACAAAACACTGACCACATAAAGCCACCTTACCAAGCCTGGGAACATAGCAGATCTACCTAATATTCAAATACACAGAGGCAGCTAGAATGGGGATATAAGGAAAAATGACCCAAGTGAAATAACAGGAGAAACCTACTCCCCAAAAATGAAATAAAGCAATCTATCAAAACAGAGTTAAAACAATGGTTATAAGGATGCTCAGGAAACTTAGGAGAAAAATAGATGAACTGAGTAATACCTCAAAAAGACAGTAGGCATAAAAACTGACATAGGTACTATATTTTAAAAAAACAGTAAAATTAAAAATATAATATCAGAAATGAAGAATGCATTAGAGCCGTGGTTGGCAAACTGCAGCTCGCAAGCCACATGTGGCTCTTTGGCCTCTTGAGTGTGGCTCTTCCACAAAACACCACAGCCTGGGCAAGTCTATTTTAAAGAAGTGACATTAGAAGTTTAAAAAATTTGGCTCTCAAAAGAAATTTAAATCATTGTACTGTTGCTATTTGGCTATGTTGACTAATGAGTTTGCTGACCACTGCACTAGAAGAAGCAGGTCAAACTCAAAGGCTAACATGGGCCAAATAAACAAGTGTTAAGCTTATGTGGGCCACAAAAAAAAAAAAAGCTTCAATGTTCATAGAAACATAGGTTTATTACAATAAATATGCTGAATACAAAAGGTTGAAATAAATGAGTAATCATTAAATAAAATAATAGAGTATTTTAATAAAAATTAATATTTTTTTCTTAAACACTGACTTACCAGACACTGAATAACTGCGTAAACCGGGACCACTGGCTCCTAATTGCTCACCTGCCTGCCTGCCTGCCTGATTGCTCCTAAGCACTCTGCCAACCAGTAAGCTTGTCCCCAACAGCCCCCCACTCCCTCCCTGGACTTCTTGACCCCAAATGCCCACCTTGCTGGCTTGATTGCCCCCAAATGCCCCTCCACCAGCCTGCTCACCACCAACTGCTCCCCTGCCAACCTGATTGCCCCCAATTGCCACCCCAGCCTTGCAGGCCTGATCATCCCCAACTGCCCCCACCGTGCAGGTCTGATTGTCCCCATCTGCTCCCCATTGCTGGCCTGCTCACTCCCAACTGCCCCCCAGTTGGCCTGCTTTTCCCCAACTGCCCTCCCCTCCTGGTCTGATCACCCCTAACTGCCTCTGCCTCAGTCCCACCACCATGGCTTTGTCCAGAAGGAATTCCATCAGGTGCCCCAGTCTAATTAGCATAATATCCTTTTATTATATAGATATGCATAGTCATGGGCAATAGGGAAGACCTTTGGGGGCTGGGAGGATTTAGGTGGAGGTGGATAAAGGGAGGAAATAAGAAACATATGTAATATTATCAACAGCAATATATATACACTGAGTGGCCAGATCATTATGATCTCTGAACACGTAATAATCTGGCCACTCAGTGTATATCCTATATAATAAAAGGCTAATATGCAAATTGTTCCCTCGACCAGGAGTTTGACCAGCAGAGAGGCATGTCCCCTCCCCCTGGCCAGGCTGGCTGGACCCCACACATGCACGAATTCATGCACACTGAGTGTCCAGATTATTGTGTGTTCAGAGATCATAATAATCTGGTCACTCAGCATTTAATATATTATATTTAAAAAAGAGAATGCAGAAAAGGAGGGGGAAAGGAGAAGGTAAAAAGGGCAGTTTTGGGCAGTTTTAATGCCAAGCAGAGAAGGCTGCAGTAGGATACATTTGCCAAGTACTTCTCATGAATTCTGGGAGGGCCACAGTAAAGTAAAAAGGGGCCTTGGGAATTAATCTGCACCAAAATATTCAGCAAATAATTTTGAAATCTATACACAGGAGGATATATGAGGCTTGTACCCCTACTCAACTTGCTCTTCTGATTGGCTGAAAGCCCCGTCTGCTCTTCATAAAACCAGATATCTAGATTTTCTTGCTTTGCTTCTTTAATAAATGTGCATGTTTTAGTTGCTTTAATAAATAGGCTTCCAGTACATAATCAAGGTCTCTTATATAAATTAATTTACATGAAAGACAAGAATTGAGTTTTGGGATAGCCCTCTCTCATGAACTCAAAGGGGCTGTTGGGGAACCCCTCTCTGGTGTCTGTGAGAGGTGCTTCTAACAAATGGATAAGAAGACAAGGTCCATGTATGCACTGTCTGCAAAAGACTCACTTGGCATAATGGCTTCTACTTTGATGAATCTTGATGAGATTAGTTTTAATTTCTGACACTATTCTCTAGTTCCAGTAATGCCAAAATATCAGTCAGTCTTATATTAGAAAAAAAGTGGCTTGATGAGATTAAATATCACTTATAGAAGTAGAAGTTCAATAAAATCTCAAAGCCAAATGCATTCTCATATCCTTAATCCAGGATTTTGATGTTAAGTACCTATCTTTCAACATAATGACAAATGACAAATAGGGAAATGCATATAACAAAAATATTTTTAAAGTATTTTTATTGATAGGAGAGAGAGAGGAAGGGAAGAATGGAGAGGTAGAAAGAAACATTGATTGGCTGTCTACTGATTGAGCTCTCAACATGGGCATGTGCCCTGACCTGAAATCCTGCAGACAGCCTCTTGGTTCATGAAATGACTGATGCTCAGTCAGCTGAGACACAGTGGCCAGGTACCCCAAATGGTTTTAAATGTTAGCAAGTATAAAATCTTGCTGAGAGAATAGTACTTGCAGCAATAAATTGGTGGCTGAAAATAAAATTGTCAGACAGTTGAGGACAGAGTACAGAAGGGAAAAAAATCCAAACTCCTAATTATTGAAATTAATAGCATCAAAATGCATCATTACTGGAAGTAACTATGCTTAATAATCATTGGTCCCACATTGACACTTGCTTCACATTATTTTTCTCCCTAAATGGAAGTATATAAGCTATAGATATGATGTGATGTAACATGAACAAAATCGGGAGCCATCAATTATGATTTACATCCTGTATTCAATTACTATATGATTTTGAAGCAATTATTTACAACCAGAATCTGTAAAATCGATGCCAACACCCCAATTCCCTGTGTGTGAAAATTCAATAAATAAATGTACATAAGACACCTGGTGCCATTTCAATCACATAGAAAGTATCAACTTTCTTGGACCACTTTAATTTTGTAAAAGCTTTCAATGAAACTTCAAGTGCTTTACTCCTCTGCCTCTGTCTTTTAACTGAGGCACCTGGTGTTGGTTCACCTGTGGATGACACAGCGTCTTCAGACAACCCTCCCTTACTGAAGTCTTCTATCCATTACTGTCCACACAATTCAAGGAACAGTCAATCACAAGTATCTTATGATACCTCTTTAGGGACTCATTAGGGACTTGGTTTTGTTGACTTTATTTACCTGTTAATTTGTAAGCACCTTGAAAGCTTAGGTTGTTTTTCTTTTAATATTTGTCTTTCCAACAAAGTTTTAGCCAACATAGTAAGTTGAACAGCTTTTTGTTCTATGTTTCTGAAAACAAATGTTTGTACAAATCTGTAGAAAATAAGACACTCAATGACTCCAAATTTATATACCCAATAGCCTGATTGAACTCTACTTTCATAATTGTAAAAATTTCTGTCATTATATGTGCCTGCCTCAAGCAGTTCCCTTCCACCCAGCTTTATGATTTTTAAATTATACTCTATAACAAATCAGCTTAACATCAGTAAATTTCTTTTATTACAAATCAGGTTAACATCAGTAAATTTCTTTTATTACAACTTAAAGTTAATAAATTCTGTTTAATGACCCAAAGAGTCTCCCAACCACACAAGTGCATATGCTTTATGAAAATAATTTCCCTCAGTAGCACATGGGACTTATATTAGAGATTGCTGTTCTGGGTAAAATTTACATCACTGTTTTTCAAAATGTAATGCTTTGGTGACTTGTACTGAATCATACAGAAAGACTGTTAAATATCAGATTCTTTGGCCATGCTTAAATATTCTAATGCTATAAGTGATGATAATATAGTGTAACTGCCAACTAAGAACCACAGACAACTGTTTGTGTTGTGAACTTGACAGTGTTTTTGCTGCTAATCTACATTCCCCTGCCCAACCCTCTCACATTCTTTTTTTTTTTTCATTTCAATTTTCAGGGAGACCTGCCTTGCACAATGATAGCAAGTTGGTTGTGTTTTGATTAGTAAGACTAAAGGAAAGTTCAAAAGAAAGAACAACAAACCAGGTTTGATTACAACAAACCAGGTTCTGTACTTTTCTTTATAGGACACAATTCATTTACTTATTTTTATTTTAAAAAATGATTGTATTTATTTTATTTATAGATTTCAATTCACTGTTTAATTCATTCTGCATTTATTATTGATTTCCTAGTCAGGCCCAATGCTGTGGGTAAAATTCTCTATAGTTTTTGTCACTTCTTTCTGTCCTAAATATTTTATGGGTAAGCATACATGCATGTTTGTACACATTAACACACAGTACGTACACACACAGCTCATAGGCTTTGAATGTTTACTATTTACAGGTTTTAAGCCACCAATTTTATACACCCCTATGATTCTATTCAAGCCTCACAATTGTTTTTTTTTGGATGGGAATTCCAAGGTCACATAGATAGAATACATCAGAACAAAATCTAAAGATCATAATTGTCCAAAGCCATGTTGTTAACATTTAACTCTTCAGGGGAACATTAAGCATGTATAGAATTTTCCTCAATAGATGTTATAAGAAATTCCTAAATAATAGTTATTCATGGCACCAGTTACTGAAAAATAAGTTAATGTGTGTTAGCAAAGGTCTCTAATTTTATCTGGCTCCTGACATCTATATTCCTGTATGTTGGAAGGAATAGAAATAGAATTCTTAAAAATATCTAAGTCATTGATAAAACTTGTATTACGTATAAAAATAAGATGTAACATTAAATAGTCTTTACATGTAATATATATCTATATCATTGATCTTGTAATTTCTTGTCAGTGCTCATGAAAATGCTATGTGAACTAATGATGGGGATATTAATCTAGTACTTCCACTCTGAATGGTGGCTCTAGTTTCAATTCCTGTCAAGCCACATATTTTTTAGAGAAACAATTTCCTTTGAAGTTAGTGTTTAGGAGATACAGGTTGAGGAGACAACACAAGTAAGAAACTTACTTAGAGAAATTCTGAGAATGATATACTTTGACAGCAAAGTACTGAAAGGAAATGAACTCCCCTCCATCTTGTCCTATAGGGCTGGGCCCCCTGCCTAAACCCCATCCCTTTTCTGGGAGTGGCCACAGGTGTGCCAGCAATGTCCTAGCTTCCCCGACCACCACCCAAATGGACCAATGAAGCTCCAGGAACACAGCAAGGGTCCTAATAAGGCTAAACCACAGAAAGACCCTAATTCAAGTGACCAATCTCTGTAACCCTTGTCACTTTCCTAAGCCCTCCTAATTATCCTACCCCATAAAACTCATTGTTCCCGCCTGGCTGGCTCTCTCAACTCACTGCTGCACCAGAAAGAGGTTGAGAGCCAAACCTGGGTATGAATAAAGACTCTTTGCTTTCGCATCGGAAAAGGCTCCTTAGTGGTGGATTACTGGGGACCCCAAACTCTGAGCATAACATTTGGGGGCTCATCTGGGATTACCAATACCCACGAGGGACCCCGATCCGGAGAGTCCATCTGACCATGGTAAGTGTCTGTCTATGTTCTGTGTGTGAGCTCCCTTCTGAAGTCTGTAGTGCCCAAAATGGTCTAGGTGGACTCACTACTGGATCTCCGGCAGGGGGTCAGGGGGTCAGAGGATGCTCTGCTTCCTCACGAGGGACGTGGAATCCCCTCACAGGAGGGACGTGGAATCCCCTCAAACCTCTGGGACGAAGTGGGTTGCTCCTATGGGTTGGCGAAAGGCCATCCTCCAGTGATCAGTTTTGTTTCAGCAGGACCGGAAGGCTGCTTTGGATGTTCTTATCTGTTTGATCAGTGTTGTTTCCACAGAGTTGGAAAACTTTCTTGGGGCCCTTTGTTTGGGTCTGTGTTTTTCTGTTTTATTCTGTGGACATTGGTTGATAATTATCTCTTTCTATTCACTTGATTTGGGATGGACCTGCTGTGACAGAGTGCAAAAGTCTTTAGCAGCTGCTGAAATTATTTTTCTGAGTTTTTGCTCTCTGTCAGAGAGGGAGTCAGCCCATTTAGCTGATAAAAATTCCTCTCTAATTTTGTATAAGTAATGGTTTCATTTTGTTCTGATTTGTGAATTTGCAATATTAAATTTTAAAGTCCTAGGCATGAGTTTGTGACATTTCAAAGAACAAAGAATTTTTATTTATGGCTTTCTTATTTATTTTGGTAGTTGGAGACTTCCAGAGACAGGGCTTACAGCTCTGCAGGGCAGAGAGATTTACAGGCCCTGTCCCTGCCTATGACATCATAGTCCAACTTGAGCCATCTAAGGCTGATTTTATTTTAGCATCTGTAACTGGATTAAAGATCTTTTCTTTCAGGTGGACATCCAGGCTTCCAGTTCACAAGAAATCTCCCTACACACCCTTATCTTTCTAAGGGTCATTTTTCTCCACAGGTTGGACCTCAGGCTTCGAAGGGGAGCACTACTACAGCAGTCCTCTGTAGTTTTCTTTGAAACTCCCACTTTTCTGTTTTTCTATTCTGTAGAAATTGTCTTCCTCAGACTCATAATAGGAAAGGGAGACAAGCAACTGGACTGGGGAACAGGAGGGAGGATGTTGGCAGTTAATCATGAAGCAGGGAGAGATAGGTTTTTATTGATTTTGCTGAGTACACCCTCTCTGCAGGTGTCCTTGTTTTTTTTTTTGCTTATCTGAACTATGCTACTACAAAACACAATGGATCTTCTTCTGCTTCGTTTTCTTAAAGGAAATCTCATTGCTCAATCTGGCAGGATGGGGTTACTGGATACTTCTTGAGCAGTGGTGGAATATCCAGCAAAGGAACTTTAAGCTCAGAAATTCTGGCTGTTTACTTGTTAGGAATCATAAAGGATTAAGGTTTCAAAGAATAAGGAATATTGAGTAGAAAGTCTGAGACATGGTTATGTATTTTTAAAGGACATAGAAAAAAGGTTTAAAGGCTAATTTGGAAGTGAAAATGTAATAAAGGCTTGTGTATGTAATAAGAAAGAGGGGAAGGAATTCCTTATTGTTGTAAGAAATTCCAATAATACAGGCCAGTAAGCCAGGAGGAGTAAATAATTTGCATTTTGCCTTCCTAAACAGGGTAGTTATGCCAAAGTACTTATAGAGGGACTGCAGTTATCATGTTTTAAAGACCCCTATCTGAACCCTGAACACTTGAAGCTAATAAGAGTGCCATGGAGAAAGCCTGGTATCCTGCTTGCGAGCCCTGAAGCTGGCGCTGAAGTGTCAGGCCCATACCCTACCATCACTGGTGGTTAGTCAGGGTACAGGGGGGAGGGGAATCAGCTCCATCACTACTGACTTTTCACCACTAGTAATCTCTATAATTGGAAAGCTCAGAATCCTAAGTTTTCTGAGAAGCCGGAGGGCTTATCGATTTGTTAGATTCTGTTCTTTTCACTCATCAGCCCACCTGTCAGCAGCTTTTGCAGGTCCTATTTACCACCAAGGAGAGGGAGAGGATCCTCAATAATGCCTGGAAGCTAGTCCCAGGCTTGGACGGGAACCCTAGCACCAACCAGGCTCAGATGGACACCTCCTTTCCCCTGACTAGTCCTGAATGGGCCTACAACACGGCAGAAGGTAAGGAGAGGCTCTGGGTCTACCACCAGATTCTAATGGGGGGTCTCCGCATGGCTGCTAGAAAGCCTACCAATTTTACAGCAGGAAAGGGATGAGCCTCTAGCTGCTTTCTTAGAACGAATCACAGAGGCATGCCGCACTTACACCCCCATGGACGCAGAAGCCCCTGAGAATAAGGCAGCTGTAGTCATGAGTTTTATAAACCAGTCAGCTGCAGACATCAGAACGAAACTGCAGAAAATAGATTCAGAGAAAAGAGTCTTTGGGACTTGCTGGAAGTGGCCGAGAAAGTGTACAATAACCGGGAGTCCCCTCAAGATAGGCAAGCCCATGCCATGGCGGCTGCCAGTGACAAGCAGACCCAAAACCTGGCCAAGATTCTGCTAGCCACCAGCACAGAATCCCCCGAGGAGTGGACCCGTCGCCTTCCCCAGGTTGCAGATGACCGAAAAGAAGGTAAGGGGGCTGTCAGGGGCGGGAAAAGGAAGCTGCAGCAGAATCAGTGTATTTATTGCAAGGAGAATGGCATTGGGCCCAAGAATATCCAAAGAAGGATATTCGATGGGAAGGGAGACAAGACTGACCGAGTAAGTCTTAGAGCTGGAAGAACTGAACTATTAGGGGTGTCAGAGTTTGGACTCCCTCCCTTAGCCCAGGGTAACTCTTAGAGTGGAGGGGACCCCTGTTGACTTCCTTGTTGACACCAGAGCACAACATTCAGTCCTCTGCATATCATGGACTACCTGAAGAAGAGTAGATCTAGGAACGGGCCGGGTATCCCATTCATTTATGGTAATATCAGAATGCCCCTACCTTCTACTAGGACAGGACTTGCTAACCAAGATTGGAGCCCAAATAACTTTCAGACAAGGGGGGCCCCAGATCACCAATGGTAAAGGCCACACCATGCAGGTTATGACTCTGAGACTGGAGGATGAGTATCGTCTCCACCAGGGGGTGCCCCCAGTAGAAAGCACTGTGGACAGGTGGCTACAAGAATTCCCCACAGCTTGGGCAGAGATGGGGGGAGTTGCACAGGACCCCAATCTTGGTGGAGCTAAAGCTTGGATAAGGCCCAATAAGAGTCAAGCAGTATCCTATGTCCCAGGAGGCCCGGAAGGGAATCCAGCCTCACATCAGGAGACTGCGAAGTCTAGGAGTACTAGTCCCCTGTCAGTCTGCCTGGAACAGCCCCTCTTCTCCCGGTCAGAAAACCTCACACCAATGACTATCAACTGGTGCAGGACCTCTGGGAAGTAAATAAGAGAGTCATGGATATACATCCAACTGTTCCTAACCATACACTCTCCTAAGTTCCTTGACACCCTCTAGAGTCTGGTGTACTGTAGTAGACTTGAAGGATAGCTTCTTCAGCCTGCCGCTAGTGCCTCAAAGCCAACCCCTGTTTGCCTTTGAATGGCAAGACACAGAGGAGGAATACAGTGGACAACTAACCTGGATGCGACTGCCCCGAGGGTTCAAGAATTTGTCTACCTTCTTCCAAGAGGCACTGCACTACGACCTCGGTGAGTACAGGAGAGAGCACTCCACTCTCACCCTCTTTCAGTACATAGATGATATCTTGATTGCTGCCGATACCACCGAAGACTGTGAGCAGGGGACTAGAGACCTGTTGGCCACCCTGGGGACCTTAGGGTATCGGACCTCCTCAAAGAAAGCTCAAATATGCCAAGAGAGGGTGAGTTACCTGGGATACATCCTGGAGGGTGGACAGTGGCAGTTATCAGATGCTAGAAAAGAAACTGTCCTGAAGATCCCTGCCCCCACCCCCGGAAGAGAAGTAAGGGAGTTCCTAGGGTCGGCTGGCTTTTGCTGCCTCTGGATTCTGACAAACTGACCCTAGGACAGGAGATCTGGATTACAACCCCGAATGCCATTGAGGGGGTCCTAAAATAGCCTAGCAATGCACGTATGACTCACTATCAAAGTTTGCTGCTCAACCCTCCTAGAATGCGATTCCATCCAAGGGTGGCCCTCAACCCCGCTACCCTGCTGCCTGACCCTGACCTAGATGCCCCGCTACATGACTGTGCGGGAATCCCGGAGTGGGTGCATGGACTCCAGAAAGACTTGAGTGACCGGCCCCTCTCTGATGCAGAGGCCACCTGGTTGACGGATGGAAGCAACTTCATGCGAGATGGGTGCAGGTATGCGGGTGCAGCAGTGGTCACCGACATGGACATTGTATGGGCGGAGGCTCTGCCCCCTGGCACATCAGCTCAGCGAGCAGAACTCATTGCACTCACCAAAGCACTGACACTGGGTGCTGGGAAACGGCTTAACATCTGCACGGATAGCCATTATGCATTTGCTACAGCTCATGTTCACGGGGGCGATCTATCAGGAGAGAGGGCTATTGACAGCAGAGGGATGAACAATAAAGAATAAACAGGAAATTCTTGACCTGCTTGTGGCCTTGTGGTTCCCCGCTCAGCTAGCCATCATCCACTGCCAAGGGCACCAGAAGGCAGATGACCCAGTGGCAAGAGGTAACCAAAGGGCAGATCAGGCAGCCAAGGCAGCGGCCCTCAGTTCCCAACAATGACCTTATGACTGCCTGATCCCGGGGACCCAGTTTTGCCAGATCAGCCTGGGTACTCTCAGGAGGAGCTGCAGCAGATCAGGAAGCTCCCCCACATCCAGGAAATTAAAGGATGGTGGTACACATCAAACAAGGAGCTCATACTACCGGACTGGCTTGGGGTTAAGGTGTTAGAATGCATGCATCAGTCCACCCACCTGGGGACCCAGAAATTAAGAGACTTAATGCAGCATGTTAGAATCAAGATTCACCAACAAGACTCAAAAATCAATCAAATTGTAGCCTCATGCAAGACCTGCCAATTCACAAACGCAAGAGCCAGGTCAGGTGGTCAAGGAACCAGACTCAGAGGCACCAAACCAGGGGCACAATGGGAAGTTGATTTCACTGAAATCAAACCAGAGAAGTATGGTTATAAATATTTTTTTTAGTAT
This sequence comes from Lasiurus cinereus, assembly GCA_011751065.1. Classification (NCBI taxonomy): domain Eukaryota; kingdom Metazoa; phylum Chordata; class Mammalia; order Chiroptera; family Vespertilionidae; genus Lasiurus; species Lasiurus cinereus. Next base: position 4,420,404 of record JAAGEH010000049.1, read on the forward strand.
TTATAGACACCTTCTCTGGCTGGGTAGAAGCATACCCAACTAAGCATGAAACAGCTTCAGATGACAGCTAAGAGGCTGCTGGAAGACATCTTGCCTAGGTACGTTTTTCCCACTGTGATAGGGTCGGACAATGGATCAGCCTTTGTCTCTCAGGTAACGCAGGCAGTGGCCAAGGCCATTGGGGCAAATTGGAAATTACATTGTGTTTATAGGCCCCAAAGTTCAGGGCATGTAGAAAGAATAAATAGAACTCTAAAAGAGACTCTTACCAAATTGACCATGAAGACTGGTGGGGACTGGGTGGCTCTACTTCCATATGCCCTTAATCGGGTTAAGAACTCCACCTTACACTTTGGGTTTTACTCCTTATGAAATCATGTTCGGCTGGCCACCCCCTATTATCCCTAATCTTAAAGCCAAATTTCTTGCAGAATTTGAAAGTCAAGAACTGTTTCTTTCCTTGAGAAGGCTCCAGAGGGCGCACGAGGACATTTGGCCGCGCCTCCGCGCCATCTAGGAAACTGGCCCAGCCCTGACTCCCCGTCAGCATTAACCCGGGGACTGGGTCTATGTCAAGAGACATCACTGGGAGACCCTTGAGCCACGTTGGAAGGGTCTCTACGTCATAGTGCTGACGACCTTCACTGCCCTCAGAGTAGACTGTGTCGTGACCTGGGTCCACCCACCAGGGGGAACCTGACCCAGAGTCAGACTTCACTGCCAGAGAGTTGTCAAGGAATCCATTTGGCCCTTGCAAGAGAGGAATAGCAGAAGCGTAGGCTAAAAGGGAGCAGTCTCAGTCTTGGTATGAATCACTGTTTAATTGGTCCCCATGGTTAACTACTCTTGTTTCCACCCTCATTGGACCCCTTATAATCCCCTTAATGCTGTTAACTTTCGGTCCTTGTATTATTAACAAACTGGTCCAATTTGTCAAGGAACGCATAGGAGTAGTCCAATTAATGGTTACAAGCCCAGTACCGACCTCTAGCAACGGAAGAGGCAGAAATACATCCCGTCTCAGGGTTGAGACGTGTGTCCCAAGACAAGGGGGGAATGAAAGGAAATGAACTCCCCTCCATCTTGTCCTATAGGGCTGGGACCCCTGCCTAAACCCCATCCCTTTTCTGGGAGTGGCCACAGGTGTGCCAGCAATGTCCTAGCTTCCCCGACCACCACCCAAATGGACCAATGAAGCTCCAGGAACACAGCAAGGGTCCTAATAAGGCTAAACCACAGAAAGACCCTAATTCAAGTGACCAATCTCTGTAACCCTTGTCACTTTCCTAAGCCCTCCCAATTATCCTACCCCATAAAACTCATTGTTCCTGCCAGGCTCGCTCTCTCGTCTCACTGCTGCACCAGAAAGAGGTTGAGAGCCAAACCCGGGTTTGATTAAAGACTCTTTGCTTTTGCATTGGAAAAGGCTCCTTAGTGGTGGATTATTGGGGACCCCAAACTCTGGGCATAACAGTACCAGAGGATGAAAACTGTCTCAGGTTTTTCTAAGAATAGTGCACAAAAAGGGCACGCCTGTTTTTTTTCAAAGTTGATGAATATAAAGACCCTAGAGTGTTTGTAGAATTGAATATTAAAATATTTTCTGTATGCATTGCAAGCACTGTGGCGGTTGATTATATGCTACAACACCATCTCCCTTTTTAAATTTAAGCTAGTCTTAATCAAGATAAAAACTTGACTTAATGAACCTTGAAAGAAATAAGAGCTTCTAGTTATTAGTTTTAATTTTTTTTTCTTGAAGACAGCAATTTTCAAAGTTTTGTTTATCCCCAAAGTAGAGGTATCTTCTTCATATATTTATGAGAAAGAAAAAGGGAAGTTAATGAAGTCCAATAGTACATCCAAACAACATCCAGCCAGTGGTAGGGAGAAAGCTGGGTCATTTTTGCAGATCTTCTGAAGTGGCAAAATGCTTGCTAATGCTCCATAGATGTTGCATGCTTTTTGTGGCTTGATAAAACATGGCCAAAAAACAAGCCATGTTGTTCCCTATTGGCTTTGTTTTGTATATTCCAAAAGAGTCATTCTTCTGAATCATTATGAGACCAGATGATCATTTGTGAGAAATCAATTCTCCGAAGACATGGAGAACTGAAATGTTGAATTTTTGTCCTCTAGGAGTAAGTACAAACTCTGTTTTTCTGTATGTAGGTGTAACTGTGAGTGCATATTACTATAATTTTGTATTTTCAATTTCTAAAGATGAAAAGTGCAGAGAATGGATAAAACATGACATTTTGTGGCTTAATGGGGCATTTGAGGTTATCTTTATTTTATTTTCCCTAATAATTTTGGATCTAATATTCACTCACTATAATATATACTATTTATAAATACCTTAGGAATTTAATATTATTATTATTCTATGATGCATAAATGATTGGACAAGTTATAAAAAGCTTGTTTACCTTTTTTCACCTGTAAGGGGGGGGGGATAAAATAGTACCTATCTAATAAATTAATCAGATTATTTTTTTAAAAATTTAAAGCATTTAAAATATTGCCTGTTGCCGAAACCGGTTTGGCTCAGTGGATAGAGCGTTGGCCTGTGGACTGAAGGGTCCAAGGTTCGATTCTGGTCAAGGGCATATACCTGGCTTATGGGCACATCCCGGATGGGGAGTGTGCAGGAGGCAGCTGATTGATGTCTCTCTCTCATCGATGTTTCTAACTCTCTATCCCTCTCCTTTCCTGTCTACAAAACAAATCAATAAAATATTTTAAAAAATATTGCCTGTAACATAGAAGTAAATTAAAAAAATAAATAAATAAATAGTGTTTAAACAAATACTTTACTAACAATTTTTCTAGAAAGTTCACTTAAATAAAATTCTTAATAATATTTTTAATTTAAAGGAAAATACACGGTCTCTTAAAATGTAGCTCATATTATTTAATTATTAAGTGTTACTTTAACTTATTTATTTTGCTAAAAGCATGTATTTTCAGTAAACAAAATTAAGTATAAAATGCTATTTTGCTGTCACATCCAAACAAATGTTAACCTATAGATTGAACTTTAATCCAACTGACAAAATCAATTAAGTTTAAGTTATTTTTTAACCTTTTGTGTTCTTTTCTTAAATTTTGAAAAAATAAATATTTTTGATAAATGTTTGTAAGCTGTTACTTAAAATAACATATTATGGGTTTGATGATTATATTATCACTTAAAATAAATAGAATTATCTCTATATGTTCACTATTTCAGCAGGTTTCTATTGAACTGTAGTCATCCAGAGGGAATATGACAATGACCAAATGCATGAATACAAGTTAACTCTAATCTCTTGTGGCAAGTTTGCACAGTTACTTAGAGCATTCTGAGAGTCACATGCTTTGGCAGTAAATTATCAGAGGATGCAGACTTTATGGTCATCTTTAGTTTCTTTAATTTTTATTTCTAATATTTCCCATCTCTAACCACTGAACTTAGTGAATTTTGAAGCAAAATGTAAAACTTGGATTAAAATAATTTATAGAATAGTAAAAATGACCATAATTGACAAACTGTACCACTACCTGTATGTAATAGGCATATTTAATTAATGTTATAAATAGCATTATAGTGTGTTGAATAAACTTTGAGTGACTGCATGGCAGATGCATCCAGTTAACTGTCTCAATCCATGTATAACTGAACTTCAGGACTTGTTCCTCACCACAGATGCACTCAAGCGAGGCTCTGTTCCACCCTCAGCTGTCTGCTGAGTGTGCACTGTTGTGGAGTGATCTCTGGGTAGGGCTCCACAGAGAATGGCACTGTACAGTGAGTGATAGTCTTTCCTTCATCCTTGGACCACTCCACAATGGATTTGAAGTATAGATGCAATGGCAGTAGTTGAAATCTATTTGTAATATAAATAGAGGTTTTGCCACACAGTGATTTACAACATAAATCTGTGACTTAGGTTAACTTTATTTTAAATATGTTTCCCTGTTTTGGTTTGTTTTATTTGTAATTGGTGACCCACCGGTCCTTCTCTATTTACTTACTCAGCACCTGCAATAGAAGACAGATAAATGTTGGAGAAGGGGAATAAGGTTATTTTGAAAATCACTGAGATATTGGATTATATACAAGAACTACATTTTAATGGCTTTCTACCTGACTAGAAACTAGAGAAGTGAGAAAGTGAGGCACTCTCCCTATAAGGATCGAATTGTGTCCCTCCCAAATCATATATTGAAGATGTAACTCCCAAATTAACTAAATGCAAAGATAGGGCCATTGAAGAGTTAATTAAGGCTTAATGAGATTATAAGGGCAGGGCCCCAATCTGATGGGAGTGATATTCTTAAGAAGAGGAAGAGACACAAGAGCTATCTCTGTCTCCACTTGGCACCAAGGAAAGCCATCCTCTGTGAGGACACAGCCAGAAGGGAGCCATCTACAAGCCAGAAGAAGATCACCAGAGAACAACTCAGACAGTGCCTTGATGTTGAACTTCCAGCCTCCAGAAATGTGAAAAATAATTTTTTATTGTTTAAAATTTAGTATTGCATGCTGTTAGGACAACCTGTGCTGACTAATGCAGTCCCTGAGAAGAGAAGACAGGCTAATGATTATTTGCCAACCAAGTTTCAGTGTTACCAAAAACCTAGTCAAGATTAGGATTAAAACTTGGAAATCAGTTTCTTTCTAGGATACCTCCATGTATAAATTAGAGGTCCAGTTGACAAAATTCGTGAACTCAGTCTGGCTTGAGTCCTCTCATAGTTTAGGAGACCCCGGGGGATATCCTCCTGCCGGCTTAGGCATGCTCCCCAGGGGGAGCAGGCTTAAGCTGGTAGTTGGACATCATTAGCACTGAGCATCTTTCTCCTAATAGTCAATGCACAACATAGTGAATGGTTGTTCTGCTGTTTGATCAATTTACATATAATAACAAACAAAACACTCGAGCTATAAAATTATAGTGAAAGCACCTGAATATCTAAAATAATAGTTGTACATCTTAATAATTGCCTTCAAAATGAAAATACATTATTATGTATTCCCTTCACACCTCTCACCAGGAGCATAAATGATTTAATATATGTTCATTTTTATGTAAGAGACTCACTGTCTGTTGTGCCCTTTACACAATGCACATATTTTCAGGATTGTGGTCAGAGGTGGACATCTCTTTGTTTAAATGAATCATCCTAAACCACCAATGTGAAGTCTATTTATAATAATGTGATATGTCCCTTCTCTTTTATCCTAGTAAAACAATATAAGTAATTATTTCTGAAGTTTTTAGGGATACCCTAAGTATTACTTCTCAATACTCTATAACTATTTTATATAAACTAAACAAATGATTTCCAATAAGACAAATATCTGGGATCTCAGGAGCTCAGATAGCCTGTGGTTTATGATATTTCATATGTATTGATGTTAAAGGAATATTTATATCACAATCTCAATCATAGTTCAAAGATCTACCCCATTCCTGAGTCATTTATAGTGTCTTGTTGCTATTCAAGCCTGCCAGTTTTTTATTTTGTTGCCAAAATCTTACTGTCTTTGAAATACGTTTCATGTTGTCAAAAATGTCTTTTTGCAGAAACTGGTTTGGCTCAGTGGAGAGAACATCAGCCTGCAAACTGAAAGGTCCCAGGTTCGATCCCGGTCAAGGGCATGTACCTTGGTTGCGGGTACATCCTCAATGGGGTGTGTGCAGGAGGCAGATGATTGATGTTTCTCTCTCATGGATGTTTCTAGCTCTCTATCCCTCTCCCTTCTTCTCTGTGAAAAATTAATAAAATGTATTTTTTAATTTATTTTCTAACTAGTAAGATGGCTATGTGCGTAGTTTACTAGACTCTCTCCCCAGGGAAACAACCATTTAATTGTTAAAAATTATACTAAAATTTAAAGTATCTAAAATTTTCCTAGGAGCACATAGAAAACAAAGAAAGGTTTATTTAAAAATATGTTTGATATTGGTAAGAAAAGCAAAAATCTTGAGTGTGTGTGTGTGTGTGTGTGTGTGTGTGTGTGGCATTTGAACTATGATCTGCTTCTGTAGCCATTCTCATACCCAATCTGTGCAAAAGACTCCAAGTTACTGATACCACTCTTGGGCAATGGAAATTAAGAAAGAAATAAACAAATGGGGCTACATCAAAATAAAAAGCTTCTGCACAGCAAAAGAAACCATCTATAAAACAAGAAAGCCCACTCCATGGAAGAACATATTTACCAATGTTATCTCTGATAAGTGTTTACTCTCCAAAATTTATAGGGAACTCATATAACTTAACAAAAGGAGGGTAAACAATTCAATCAAAAATGGGCAAAGGACCTAAATAGACAGTTTTGGAAAAGGCCATACAGAAGGCCAAAAGACATATAAAGACATGTTCAAAGTCACTAATCATTTGAGAAATGCAAATCAAAACAACAATGAGATACCATTTCACACCTGTCAGAATGGCTATCATTAAAAAATTAACAAAAGACAAGTGCTGGAGAGGACGCTGAGAAAAAGGAACTCTCTTGCACTTCTGATGGGAATGCAGGCAGACTGGTGCAGCCACTGTGGAGAGCAGTATGGCATTTCCTCAAAAAAAAAATTAAAATGTAACTCTCATTTGACCCAGTCATTCCAATTCTGGGAATATATCCCAAGAAAACAGAAACAACAGTCAGATAGGATATATGCATTCCTATGTTCATAGCAGCACAATTTACAATAGCTAAGATTTGGAAACAGCCTACGTGCCCATTAGCAGAAGAGAGGATGAAAAAACAGTGGTACATCTACACAATGGAATACTATGCTGTTGTAAAAAAAGAAGAAATCTTACCATTTGCAAGAGCATGGATGGAACTAAAGAACATTATGCTAAGCGAAATAAGCCAGTAGAAGAAAGACAAATATCACATGATTTCACTCATTTGTGAAATATCATGAACAACATAAACTGATGAACAGAAATAAAACTGGAGACATAGAAGCATCAAATAGACTGTATAACCTATGAGGGAAGGTGTGAGGTGAGGGGTAAGAGATCAACCATAGGACCTGTATGCATGCATGTGAGCAAAACCAATAGACAAAGACAATCGGGGGTGAGGGTTTATGCTGAGGTGAAGGGGAGGCTGGGGAGAGGTCAATGGGGGAAAAAAAGATACTCCTGTAATACTTCAAACAGTAAAGAATTTTTAAAAATAAAGAAAAGGACTTCAATCTTTGTATCTGTGGCCAAGACCATAGGTATGCTCTTCTCCCAGCACCCAGTGTAAAGCTATGGCTGTACTTTAGGAAGGCTAGGCAGCCAAAATTTTTCATTGTCCTCCTCAGAAACATGTTTCAGAAATTATATTCCAAGTAGGTGCAGCCAAGATGATCTTATCCACATTCATAAGGCAGTTGTACCCTGTGCACAGCAGGTGACTAGTACTGTGCATTGAGTATATACATATTGGTGGTTTCATCATGAGAGAGCTAAACCATAAAGTCTAATGCCATTATCAGCATACAATGCCCATGCATAGGGTAGATTTGTTCATCTGGCAGAAGCAGGCCACTGTCCCTATTCCCAGGTCCAGACCAATGGAATAGATGTTTTGTCCAGAGTACAAGGCAGACTGAAAGAACAGAGATTTCTGCAGCTATCGCCTAGGTGACCAAACTTATTTGAAACAGTGCAGGTGAAGCTTATGCCCAAGAAATAGCTTGGTAGTAAGCAAATGATCAGAGGCTAGTAGTTTCATAATGGGAGCAACAGCAAATGAAACAGTAGACAGGCTTTAAATTAAGCAAGGAAACTTAATAAAAGAGATAGTTAAGAAAGCCCTCCTAAAACAGGAACAAGTTTTAGAGATGGGCCATACTCTGTTCATACCAAGAGCTCCACTTTAATTGGATCACATTATGGTGCAGAGGTATTTATGCCCCAACGTGTTGTTAAACACAAAAAGCAATGAGCTTACAACCAATAGAAGAAAACAGCAGGCTGTGAAACCAAGGATACAGAAGAGCTAAAAGTTTATGATTAGCAGGGAATTCAGGAAGGCACACTCAGGGATGTTGACTAAGACCTGATCTTCAGAGATACTGTGCACATACTCACACAGTGCCCTCTGGCGAGAGGTATCAAAAGCTATACACTGTGCGGAAATAGACTACACTTAACTAGTCCAGCCAACTTACTAAGCAAACAACAACAGGACATTGGAGATAGGAGTGGGGACTGGGATGTAGTATCCAATGTGGCTGCATATATAAAAGGTTCAGTTTTCAATAAAAAGTAAAGAAACATACAAAGAACAGGAAAGTGAGACCCATGCATAGGGATGAAATGCATGCTATAGAAAGTTCCTTTGAGGATACCCAAATGTAGAAAATATGGCATCTTAATAACGAGGTGTAAAAAGCTCTTATCACTATACTCAAAAAAATTAAAGGGAACCATATTTGAAGAATTATGGAGAAACGTAAACTGCTGCCTTGTACAACAATTTCAAAACTACAGCTAAAAGACAGAACAGACATCATCCAGAACCACAGGAAAGCTGGCTGAGTGGCAATTCTATAACTAGAAGGAAAGAGAGGGGCTCATGGAAACTCAGAGAAGCTGCAAAAGCTTAAGTACAGACATGCACGCAGAGAGTATGGGCTGCTGAGTGCCTGGTTGGCTTTCTACAGTGGGAGGGAGACAGAAACTCCTGGCTGTACTGAACCCCTGTTCCGGGTGGGACCCTGGAGCCCCAGATTCATACAGGGGGATTCTGGACTGTCAGGAAAAGGGAAGAGCACATTGAAATGCAGGGTAACCATGAAAGAAAAATGTCTGGAGGAGTGCACGCAAGTGCACAGAGAGGACTGACTGCTGAGTATGCTGCTGGCTTTCTCTAGTGGGAGGAAGATGGAACCTCCTGACTGCATTGAATTCCACTTCTGATTGCACTGAACACCAGTTTCAGGAGAAACCCTTGGGACCCAGACTCATATCAGTCCCAGGAGTGTACAGAAACTCAGGGGAGTTGCAAAAGGCAGAGGTCTGAAGACATGCATGCATGAGTGCACACAGAAAGAACTGCAGCAATTACCAAGGAACCTGAGACACAGGGGCCTCATAGGGCAGGGCAGATGGGAAGCCAAGGCAGTCTGTCCAGCTCTGAGACTCTGCCCCATCCAAGCCAAGCACAGAGGCTTTTGCAATTTTGCAAGTCTTAACTCATAAGGATGTCTCCAGCACAGAAGTTCTCCCAGCGTAGACACAACTGACTCCCACAGCCAATTGGCCTGGAGGTCAATTACCCACAGTGATACCAACAACAATAAAGACTTAACTACAACAAGACTGTACACACAGTCCACAAAGGAGTGCACCAAGAGTATCCACCTCAGGTAACTGGGGAGGTGGAGCCACTGGCTCATATAGGGCACCAGCACAAAAAACTACTCTACCAACTAAGGGAAGCAGTGAAAATGTGAAGACAAAAAAACAGATCACAAACGAAACAAATGGAAGAAAACAAATGACTGGATACAGAGTTCAAAAGCATGGTCATAAGGTTTTTCAAGAATTTCCTAGAATAAATTTAGTGAGACCTCGAGGATATGAAAAGGGCCAACTAGAAGTTAAAGTGAAATAAGAAATATTATACAGAGACCTAACAGCAGACTAGAGTAACACAAGAATCAAGTCAAAGATTTGAAATACAAAGAAGCAAAAAACACTCAACTGAAAAAGCAAAAGGAAAAAAGAATCCAAAAATCTGAAGATAGTATAAGGAGCCTCTGGGACAACTTCAAGCATACCAACATCAGAGTTATGGGGGTGCTAGAAGAAGAGAGAGAGTAAGATACTGAAAACCTACTTTAAGAAATAATGTCTGAAAACATCTCCCAACTGGTGAAAGAAATAGACCTACAAGTCCAGGAAGTACACAGAACCCCAAACAAAAGGAATCCAAAAAGGACTACACCGAGATACATCTTAATTAAAATGCCAAGAGCAAAAGACAAAGAGAGAATATTAAAAGCAGCAAGAGAAAAACAGCTAATTACCTACAAGGGAGCACCCATATGATTGTCAGCTGATTTCACAACAGAAACTATGCAGGCCAGATGAGAGTGGCCAAAATATTCAAAGAGATGAATAGCAAGAACCTACAACCAAGAATGCTCTACCCAGCAAAGCTATCATTCAGAACTGAAGGGCAGATAAAGAGCTTCACAGATAAGAAAAAGCTAAAGGAGTTTATCAGCACCAAACCAGTATTATATGAAATGCTGAAAGGAACTATTTAAGAAGAGGAAGAAGAAAAAGGTAAAAATAAAAATTATGAACAATAAATACAAATCTATCAACAAGTGAATCTAAAAATCAACTGAATTAAAAATCTGATGAACAGAATAAACTGGTGAATATAATAAAATCAGGGGCATAGAAAAGGAGTAAACTGGCAATTCTCAGGGGAGAAAGGGGTGTGGAGGATGCGGGAAAAGGCTGGACAAAAATTATACACCTATGGATGAGGACAGTGTCGGGGAGGTAAGACAGAAGGTGGGTTGGGAACCGAATGGTGGGGAGCTTTGGGGTGGGGGACGGGAAGAGAAACAATTGTAATAATCTGAACAATAAAGATTTATTAAATTAAAAAAAAAGAAACCATATTTGAGGAATTAAATTAAGCTGATAGTAATACCACATAAAAAGGAGAATAGCAACAAGGAAAAATATTACAAAATAAACCATATGCAAAGTCTGGAGTTGAAATTACAATATCATAAATGCGAAATTCCCTGGGGGGCTCACTACTAAAGTTGAGTTCAAAGAAGAGAGAATCCATGAATTTGAAGGTAGAATGAGTTCGGCAATCTGGAGATTAGAGAAAAAAATAAGTAAAGACAAATGAATAGAGCTTCAGAGAAATGTGGAAAACCACTAAGTGCAACAACATATACATAATTGGGGTACATTAAAAGAAGAGAAAGATAAAAGAAGTAAAATATACTTCTTTTAAACAGAAGATAATTGAGGCTGTTGCTGACATAATATGCACAATGTTTTGCAGCAAACAATCTATAATAATAAAAGTGCAATATGCTAATTAGACTGGATGTCTTTCCAGATGACCAGAAGGAAGCTGGTGCCAGCAGCTGGGGGAAAGAAGGCCTACTCTTGAAAGAATTTCATGCTTTGGGCCTCTAGTTATTTTATAAGTAAAAACAGTGTACTCTAATAATAAAAGTGTAGTATAGTAAATACATAACCAATAATTTATGTATTTACTATACTACATAATTGTTTACTATCATTATCAAGTGTTATTTAGTATTAATAATTGTACATGTCATACTTATACATGTCATACTTGTACATGCCACACTTACATATGACCAGCTATATAGCCAGTTTGTTTACACCAGCATCTCTAGGAACACATGAATACTGTGTTTACTTCAACATTACAATCACTATACAGTCACTTGGCAATACAAATTTTTCTTTATTATAACCTTATGGACCCACCACTGTCAAGTGGCCCATTGTTTACCCAAATAGCATTATGTGGTGTGTGACTATACTTGTAGTTGAGAATGCAAGTTTGCTTTAGAATAACCTTCACAGTGTGGTTACCATTACAAAATTATACACATATTTTCTCAATAAATAAGTCATAGGTCTTGATCAATCAGAGCTTTAATTCTTGTTTTGTAGAAAATGGAAGATGGTACCAACTGTATTTATAATACAGGAAAGTATATGTTAAATGTTAGTTATTATGTGTTTTGTTTTTAAAAAATATTACTTTATTTGCTTTTTGGTAGACTTTGCACACATGACTGAGTGTCATGACTGTCAAGATCCTATTGAAATAACAGAAAAATAATTTTAAAATAAATTCAAGTATGTGAAATTTACTGAGAAGGTAGGCCTTCATTTAATGAGAGATTTTAATAAAGTTTTGAAGTGAAATCCCCAGCTTGAGACTGTGTTCAATTCTATATAAAGAGGTAGCTGATTCCTCCTACCTAGATGGGAAAAAAGTACTGTGGGTTTTGGGTCCCAGAATAAATATATCCTCATCTTCGCAATTTAAGGAAGGGTTGCCCACTACACACTCATCCATCAGTAAAAAGTCAGTCCATAAGCTCTATTATGTTTTGTTATATGCACATGTTCTAAATATACATAGACATACATGTTCCATCATGCATTTGAAAAAAAAATAATGGAAAATAAAGTACTATCTCAGCTGATTTAGCATTGACCTATGAACCAGGAGGTCACACTTAGATTTCTATTCATCACATATGACCAGTTTGCAGGCTCAATGCCTTGTAGAAGGCATGCAGGAGGCAGCCAATTGATTCTCTCTCATCATTAATGTTTCTACCTCTCTCCCTCTCTGAAATCTGCTCTCCCCTGCAGGCCTGGGTCACCCTCCAACTGCTCTTCCCTGCAGGCCCAGTCACCCCCAACTGCTCTCCCTTGCAGGCCTAGTCCCTCCCAACTGCCCTCCTTTGTTGTCCTGATCATCCACAACTGCCATCCCTTGCAGGCCTGGTCCCTCCCAATTCCCTTTCCCTGCTGGCTATCTTGTGGTGGCCATCTTGTGGTGGCTATCTTGTGTCCATATGGGGGCAGGATCTTTTGACCACATGGGGACAGTCATCTCGTGTGTTGGAGTGATGGCCAATCTGCATATTACTCTTTTATTAGATATGATAGAGGCCTGATGCACTGGTGGGGGCCAGCTGGTTTGCCCTGAAGGGTGTCCTGGATCAGGGTGGGTGTTCCCTTTTGGGCATAGAGTGGCCTGCACAAAGGGCCTGTGGTGGTGTGCAGGACAGCCACACCCCCTGGCGACCCAAGTGGAGGTCTTGGTATCTGGGATTTATTAATCTTCTACAACTGAAACTTCGTAGCCTGGAGCAGAGCCAAGCCTTCTGCTCACACAGCCATTGAAAGTTTGCTGCCTTAAGTGGAGGCCTGCTGGGCAGGGTGTGTATAAAGGTTGGCTTCCTCCATTGCCAGGGGCAACCCAAGCCTCCCTCCCACTCTCTCTGTGGCCATAGGCATCTTGGTTGGGGTTAATTTGCATACTCTCTCTGATTGGCTGGTGGGTTTGGCTGGCAGGTATGGTCAATTTGCATATTACTCTTTTATTAGAAAGGATAAGGTGTCTTATCTGCTGCAACATTGGAAGCTAGATTTTATAAGAAAATCCATAAGTAAGTGCTAAAGTTTATGAGTATAGAAACAATATTTAAAGTTAATTAAAAGTTTTTGTTTCAACTGGCAGCAGACAAAAGCCTACAGCATGTTGGGGGGAAATTATTTTGAGTCTGTATTTTAGATCAAGCATTTCTAAAAATGTATTCACAATGTTGCCATTACAAAAACTCAATATATTTGTTTCATATACACTTTTTGAGGAGAACACTTAAGGAAAGTACTTCAGCTAACTGAAAAGTAAAATGTGTGGGTTAAAATTAGAGAAGTTAGTGGAATAATTTCAAAATGTGCTTTGCCAAGTATCCTGGCAAGTATTTTATTGGTTCTGAATTAGAAAATAAATTCAGAGGACTCCATGAAATGTGTTTTTCAGACAGACAGTGAGAAGAGCTGAGAGTCCCGCTGGAAGTGTTTGTTGCCAAGTTAAGAGACAGTTATCCTCCAGGAGAAGGTGGGGGACTGCTGTACGGGGCTTCACTAACCAGGCAGCCCCACTGCCACGGGGTTTTTGTCTCCCAGAGCCACCAGTGTGAACATGGAGAGTGCACCATCTTGCAGGGGTAAGTGGATGTCTATAGCGGTCTGAAAAGCTACAGCTGTAGCACCCACCAAACAGCCGGAGGACCCAGAACACCACTCTCCAATCGGCACAAACACTTGGACTCAGAGGAGCTCCACACCTGACACGGAAAGGTCAGATTTCACCTGAGATAAGATGAGGTGTCCTGTGTCACAGAACAGAGAGACACGCACACTGTGGGAACTGGACTGGGGGAAAGCTGCTCCTAGAGAAATCCGCGGATGTGGGGCAGGGCGTGATCCCTAACTGGAAAGGGGGTGCTCAGAGCTATTAACAGAAGGGAGGTCTAGAAAGAAACCCATTTTGATCTGAGGCAGAAGGACAGCCTGGGAGTTATTAAAGTGTCCCTGCTGCTCAAACAGGAGCCCGGAAGGAGGACTGCACAGACTGCACTCTTTCCTCTTCAGACCCTGGCTTCTGATTGCTAAGCCCAATACATAGGATTGTACAATTGAAGACATCCTGAGAGACTGCAGGGGAAAGTTGTTTTTCTGGAACCTGGGGATCAGAGCACAGAATAAGCACCAGAGAATCAGCTCTGGGGCAACCACCCCCACAAACCTGTATTGAGTACCACAGAGTAAGCGGGATCAAAACACAGGTTAGAGAGGTTCTGTGTTTCATCTCAGAGGTCAGTTCCGAAACACTGCCACCCAGTGGATGAAAATTGACTCTGGCATAATCACAAAAGAATAAAGAGATTAAGACACACCTCAGCAGTGGTATGCAGGGAATTGCAATACCATCCCGACTGGGAAACAGGAGTGGCAAACAGAACAATAGTGGAAGTATTGCCCATTCTATTCTTTTGTTTTTATTTTTATTTGTTGCATATTTTAATTAAAAACTATCTTTTTTCTTTTCTCCTCAATTAATTTTGCTTTTTAATTATTACATTTTTATTTTCAAGTATTATTATTATTATTAATTTACCTTTTTGGAAAAAACACCTGTCATTTTATTTTCTCTTTATTTTACTTTGGATTAGAGTTCTACATTCTATTTTCATCTTTCCTTTAGCATACTTTCACTTTATTTCAATTCTACCTTTATGCCAAAACGCTCTGCCTAACTTTTTCCATTTTGTTGTCTTGTTTTTCTTTCCCTTTTCCAACTTCAGATTCTCCATATTCTTTTTTTTTTTTTTGGCCTGGTTAAAATTTCACCCCACTTATATATCTACTTTCAAATCCCCTACTACAAGTCAATACAAACATCTCTCTTCTCTGTCTTCACTATCCAAAGAATTGTTTTTCTCTATGTCCTTTTGTTGTTGTTTGCCTGAATGGTGATTATATCAATTTTTTATACTTTTTTGTGAAATTTTTTTGTTTAATCTACTTATTTTATTATTGATTTTTTGCTTTGTTTTGGTTTGTTTTTTACCTCTGTTTTTCCTCCCTCCCTTGATATTAGTTGTTATTTGTAGTTTGTATTAATCTCCAGGTACTTGTTGCTGACATATGTTGTGATTAGTGGTTGTTCTATTGGAGTTTTCTCCTCACATATATAATCCATTCCCTTCTTCTTTCTTATTCTCTTTTTCTTTCTCACTTTTTTTTTCTAGCACTATTTATTTTTCTTTCTTTCTTTCTTTTTTTTTTTAATTCTCCCTTCTCCCAATTTGATTTTGGCACCTCTTTCTTTTCTTTTTTCTCATTGTTCTCTTCTTCTTTCTCTACTCACCCCTAATTTGTCCTTCATTGGTTGTCACCTTATTTATGGTTGTAAAATCACGAATACATTTCTGTTCAGTGCCTTGTGTGCTGTACCTGGTCGTATTGTAGTTTGTGCCTTTAAATCAATGTAGGAGAGAGAGAAATACATAACCAGACACCCAGAGAAGAAAGGCCATGAGCAGAAGAAATAGCCACATATGAAAGAAAAGCAGGTATCACCAGAAAGGGAAGTAAACAAAATATAAGCAGAAACAAACCTGCCAGAGAAAGTGTTCATGGAAATGGTCATAAGGTTGCTGAAAAGAATGGAAGACAAAATCGGGAGATATGTATAAAAAATTAATTTAAAAAAATCGACAATATGAGTAAGAGCCAAAAGGAAATGAAGAAGAGCTAAGAGGAAATTAAGAATAATCACGAAGAAATGAAAACTGGCATTGCTGCTGTAAAGAACTCATTAGAAAGCATCAAAATTAGACTAGAAGAAGCAGAGGACCGCATCAGTGAGCTAGAATACAAGGTTGGAAAAAATACCCAAGTACATCAGCTTCTAGAAAAGAAAAATTAAAAAGCAAGAGGAGAGCCTAAGGGAACTTTGGGATAACATGAAAAAAAAAAAAACAACATCTGCATAATTGGGGTTCCAGAAAGAGTGGAAACTGAGCAAGGAATAGAAAACATGTTTGCAGAAATAATGACAGAAAACATCCCTGATATAGGAAAGAAAAACCCCACACAAATCCAAGAAGCTCACATAGTCCCAAGCAAAATGAACCCCAAAAAATTGACACCAAGGCACTTTATAATTAAATTGGCAAACACCAATGACAAAGAAAGAATCTAAAAAGCGGCTAGATAGAAACAGAAAGTTACCTACAAAGGAACCCCCATAAGACTAGCAACTGATATCTCAACAGAAACTCATCAGGCCAGAAGGGAATGTAATGAAATAAACAAAGTCATGCAAAGGAGGGGTCTGAATCCAAGAATACTGTACCCAGAAAGGCTTGCAATCAAAACTGAACATGAAATCAGGAGCTTCACAGACAAAAAAGGACTAAGGAAATTTACTACCACCAAACCAGCAATGCAAGAAATGTTAAAGGGTCTGCTGTAAAAAAAGAAACAGGAAGCAAAGAAGGAACACAGGGGTAAAGAATAAAAATAGTGACAGATAAGTACCTATCAATAATAACTTTAAATATAAACGGATTAAATGTTCCAATCAAAAGACATAGGGTAACTAATTGGATAAGAAAACATGATTCATATATCTGCTGTTTACAAGAAACCCACCTCAATGAAAATTTTCTAAATGTAATTTACTTATCAGACATTTTTCCTTACATGCTATTAACCTACTCTATCCGCCCCCTTTTTTGATTAATGGAGAATTTGGTAAAATTTTTTAATGGAATCTTGATAAATAAATTTTAAATTTTTGCATGCAAATATGCCTGCTTTATGTTCATTACATATTAACCAATTTTACCATGAGATGAGCTATTAATTGAAATTTTAATGAATACTTTAGAAACAGCTTTTTGTCCATTACACCTAAAATTTTTATGTGTTAGCTTATTTCAGTTTCCCAATTTAAATTTTTCTGAAAGCTTGATAACTCTTTTACATCAAATTTAATACTCTACCAACAATCTTAGATTACCTTGTATATATTAGTGGAAAGGTTTATTTGCATTGAGTAGGCACTGAGCATTCCCACAGCTAGGCTGAATTTAGATATAGGGCAGCTACTGTCAGCATATTTCTGCCTGTTATAAAATTAATTTCCATCTGTAATGATAACATCAAGGCACCCATAAAAAACACACATGGTGTCAAAATAAGCCAAAGGAAAAGGGGGTAGGCAAAAATAAAAAGGACCCCATGTCAATTTTGTAGGAAAAATTCCTGTATTAACTCTTGGTCAAGAATATGTTTATAAACTTTCAGAAAACAACTCCAAGACCAAGTGGACTCCTGAAACAGAGAGGAACTGACAGGTCGCCTTCAACCATGAAGGCAAGAGGAGAAACAGTCCAGAGATGGAAGATGCTGATGACACCTTGCCAGGTAAGCAGTTAGCAGCTGAGCATTCCTACAGAATGCCCAGGACCAAACCACAGAGGGTCAGACCGGCATCCCTACCATTTGTCCAGTATCCAGTTAACATTGATGACATGTACACATAAAGAACTGTCTGAAATTGAAACTGGGATACAAAGCTATCAGACATTGAAATTCGGACTAAATCATGTTTCTTTTGCTCTGATGGGTTTATTTCTAGCCTACAGGGGCAATATGTTTTTAAAGACAAGAATCAGGAGGTGGGGGGAGAAGCAGATGCAGAGGCAAAGAAGCAATGAACAGACTGTCATACTACAGTGGGAAGGCAGGGAAGTTGGGGAGGAGGGGCCTATAGGAGATCAACCAAAGGACTTGTATGCATGTGTGTGTAGGCATAGCCAGTGGATACAGGGCAATGGGGGAGGAGAAGAAGGGGAGAGGTGGATGGAGGATGCGGAGGGCAATAGAGTAAAAAAATAAATAATAAATAAATAAATAAATAAATAAATAAATAAATAAAGGATATTGCAAAAATAATTAATTAATTAATTAAAAGTATATAGAAAAAGAGAAAAAAAGAAAGAAGTTCACCTCAGGAAAAGAGAAGCACACAGATCGAGGGTGAAGGGATGGAAGATGGTATTTCAGGCAAATGGAAACGCAAAAAGTTGGGGTTGCAATACTTATATCTGACAAATTAGATCTCAAAGTGAAGGACATAACAAGGGATAAAGAAGGCCACTTAATAATATTAAAGGGAACAATCCAACAAGAAGAAATAACTCTGGTAAACATATACACACCCAATATAGGAGCACTTAAATACATAAAAAAAAAAAAAAACTCCTGGAGGATATTAAGAAAGAGATTGACAGCAATACAATCATAGTAGGAGACTTTAATACCTCACTGTCACCACAGGACAAATTCTCTAAACAAAAAATCAACAAAGAAACAACAATCCTAAATGACTCATTAGAGCAGATGTAATTAATTGACATCTTCAGAACATGTCACCCAAAAGCCACAGAATATACATTCATCTCCAGTGCACATGGTTCATTTTCAAAGATAGCCATATGTTGGGTCATAGGAAAAGTCTCTTCAAATTCAAGAACATAGGAATCATGTCAAGCATTTTCTCAGATCACAGAGGCATAAAACTGAAAATTGACTACAATAAAAACAATACAAAGAAATCAAACACATGGAGATTAAACAACATCCAATTAAATGATGGGTAACCAGAGAAATCAAGGAAGAAAAAAAAACCATCATGGTAGCAAATGACAATCACAGCACAACAATACCAAAATTAAGAGACACAGTGAAAGCAGTCTTGTTAGGGAAGTTCATAGTTCTACAAGATTAATATATATATATATAAAAGAAACAATGGTAATAAATTACCTAACACTACCACAAAAAGAGCTAGAAAGAGAACAAGAAGAAAAGAGCAGTGTAAGCAGAAGGATGGAAATAGTAAAGATCAGAGTGGAGAGAAACAACATAAAGACCAAAGAAACTATTCAAAAAAATCAACAAAACCAACATCTGGTTCTTTGAAAGGATAAACAAGATGGATGGAACTCTAACGAGACTCCCCAAGAGGCAAAGAGAGAAGACCCAAATAAACAAAATCAGAAATGAAAGAGGAGAAATAACAATGGACCCCTCTGAAATACAAAGGATCATTAAAAAGTACAATGAACAACTCTATTCCAATAAATTAGACAACCTGCAGGAAATGAACATATTTCTAATAAAATATAACCTTCCAAAACTCAATCAGGAAGAATCTAAACATCTCAATAGGCCAATAACTATGGAAGAAATTGAAGCAGTCATCAAAATGCTTCCAGCAAACAAAAGCCCGGCACCAGATAGCTACACAGGAGAGTTTTACCAAACATTGAAGAAAGAATTAAAACCTATCCTCCTCAGAATATTCAAAAATATTCAAGAAGTAGAAACACTTCCAAACATATTCTATGAAGCAAGCATCACCCTAATACCAAAACCAGATAAAGACAACACAAGGAAAGAGAATTATAGGCCAATATATCTCATGAACATAGATGCCAAAATCCTCAACAAATTCCAGCAAATCTGATCCAGCAGTACATCAGAAAGATCATACACCACGACCAAGTAGGATTTATCCCAGGAATTCAAGGATGGTAAAATATCCACAAATCAATGAACATGATACATAATATAAACCAATTGAGAGATAAAAATCACATAGTCCTATCAATTGATGCAGAAAAAGCATTTGACAAAATCCAGCGCTTGTTTTTTTTTTAATTTTTTTATTTTTTTTAATTTTATTAATTTTTTATACATATCTCCCCATTGCCCCCCTTCCTCCCAGGTTTACCCCAACCCCCCAGTATCTATGTTCATTGGTTATGCTTATATGCATGCATACAAGTCCTTTGATTGATCTCTTATCTAACTCACCTAACTTTAGTCTTCCTGCTATAATTTCACAGTCTGGTTGATGCTTTACTGCCTCTGTATCTAACCTTTTGTTCATCAGTTTATAATGTTCTTTATTATCTACAAATGAGTGAGATCATGTGCCGGAGCCAGCCGGCACTGCAGTTAGAACATTACCTGAAAGGGGGGGTGAGGATTAAAGAACACAGACACCTTAGATACCGGGAGGGCGGACAGCTCAGGACTGTCGCGCCGAGTTTATTCTCACAGCTCCTTTTATAAGCAGAAACAACTTATGCAAGCATACAAGGTCAGGGTCCGATCAGCATGTTCCTTCCGTATCAGCAGTGTCCTAAACACAGTCTAGGCTACTCCCTCGGCCAGCTTCCTTATCCTTGTTTCTGTTATTGAGAACATCTCGCACTCAAGGACACATTGCTCTATTGACCCTGCCACAGTGTTACTTTCTCTTAGCTATATGAAGCAAAAACCCCAGCAAAGCAGGGAAACATAAGGGGAAAAGCATATTGCTGGATAATGTACCTAATTGCCTTTCACGGTTCCCCACAATCATGTGATGCTTCTCCTTCACTGATTGGCTTATTTCACTAAGCATATGTCTCTCCAGTTCCAACCAGATTGCTGCAAATGGTAAGAATTCCTTTTTTTTAATGGCAGCATAGAATTCCATTGTGTAGATGTACCACAGTTTTCTGATCCACTCATCTGCTGACAGGCACCTAGGTTGTTTCCAAATTGTAGCTATTGTAAATTGTGCTGTTATGAACATAGGGGTGCATAGATCCTTTCTGATTGGTGTTTGTGATTTCCTAGGATAAATTCCTAAGCGTGGGATTACAGGGTCAAATGGGAGATCCATTTTTAGTTTTTTGAGGAAACTCCATACTGTTCTCCACAGTGGCAACACCAGTCTGCATTCCCACCAACAGTGCACAAGGGTTCCTTTTGCTCCACATCCTCGCCAACACTTGTCATTTGGTGATTTGTTGATGATTGCCATTCTGACCGGTGTAAGAAGGTATCGCATTGTCGTTTTGAATTGCATCTCTCAAATGATTAGTGACTTTGAACATGTTTTCATGTGTCTCTTGGCATTCCTTCTGTCGTCTTTTGAAAAGGTTATATTTAGGTCCTTTGCCCTTTTTTTATTGGATCATTTATCTTCCTTTTATTAAATTGGATAATTTGGCTGTAGATTTTGGAGATAAAACTTTTATCAGTGATAACATTTGCAAATATGTTCTCCCATACAGTGATCTTTCTTGTTCTTTTTTTTTTTTGATAGTTTCTTTTGCTGTGCAAAAGCTTTTTATTTTGATGTAGTCCCATGTGTTTATTTTTTCTTTAGCTTCAATTGCCTTTGGAATAGTATCAGTGAAGAAGTTTTTTTCAGAATATATCTGAGATTGTGCCTCCTTTGTCAAATATTAGTTGAGCATAGTGGTTTGCGTGGATATCTGGATTCTCTATTCTATTCTATTGGTCTATATTTCTCTTCTTGTGCCAGTCCCAGGCTGTTTTGAGAACAGTTGCTTTGTAATATAGCTTAAAATCTGGTATTGAGATCCCACTTACTTTATTCTTCTTTATCAGAATTGCTGTGGCTATTTCTGGTCTTTTTGTTCCAGATGAATCTATGAAGAATTCTTTCTAGGTCTGTGAAATATGTTGTTGGTATTTTAATGGGTAGTGCATTGAATCTATAGATTGCTTTGGGTAGGATGGACATTTTAATGATGTTGATTCTCCCAATCCATGAGCATGGTATGCTCTTCCATCTGTTAACATCTTCCTCTATCTCTTTTTTTCAGTGTCCTGTAGTTTTCTGTTACCTCTTTAATTAGGTTCATTTCTAGGTATCTTAAATTTTTTGGTGCGGTGGTAAATGGGATTGCTGTTTTAGTCTCTCTGTAATTTCACTATTAGTGTATAGAAAGGCCACAGACTTCTTAGCATTAATTTTGTATCCTGCTACATTGTCGAATTCATTAACAAAGTCAATTAGTTTTAGAATGGAGGCCTTTGGGTTTTTTATGTACAGTATCATGTCATCTGCAAATAAGGACAGCTTTACTTCTTCTTTTCCAATTTGGATGCCTTTTATTTCTTCTTCTTGTCTAATTGCAATGGATAATACTTCCAGTACATTGTTGAACAGGAGAGGTTAGATCCTTCTATTCCCACTTTGCTGAGAGTTTTTATCAATAACGGGTGTTAGATTTTGTCAAATGCTTTTTCTACATCAATTGATATGACTATGTGATTTTTATCTCTCAATTTGTTTATGTGATGTATCACATTTATTGATTTGCGGATATTGTACCATCTCTGCATTCCTGCAATGAATCCTACTTGGTCATGGTGTGTGATCTTTCTGATGTCCTTCTGGATCCAATTTGCTAGAATTTTGTTGAGGATTTTGGCATCTATGTTCAGGAGAGATATTGACCTATAATTCTCTTTCATTGTGTTGTCTTTATCTGGTTTTGGTATCAGGGTGATGCTGGCTTTATAGAAGGTGTTTGGAAGTGTTCCTTCTTCTTGAATGTTTTTGAATAGTCTGAGGATGATAGGTTTTAATTCTTTCTTGAATGTTTGGTAAAACTCTCCTGTGTAGCCATGTGGTCCAGGGATTTTATTTGCTGGAAGCTTTTTGCTGACTGTTTCAATTTATTACATAATTATTGGACTATTGAGATGTTTATATTCCACCTCTTTGAGTTTTGGAAGGTTATAGTTTTCTAGGAAAATGTCCATTTCTTGCATGTTGTCCCATTTGTTGGAATAGAGTTGTTCATAGTATTTTTTAACAATCCTTTTTATTTCCGCACAGTCTGTTGTTATTTCTCCTCTTTCATTTCTGATTTTGTTTATTTGGGTCTTCTCTATTTGCTTCTTGGTGAGCCTGGCTAGAGGTCCATCAATCTTGTTTATCCTTTCAAAGAACCAGCTCTTGGTTTTATTGATCTTTTGAATTGTTTCTTTGGTCTCCAAGTAGTTTATCTCTGCTTGATCTTCACTATTTCCTTCCTTCTGTGTACACCGGGCTTTTCTTGTAGCTCTCTTTCTAGCTCTTTGAAGTTGTAGGGTTAGGTAAATTATTACCATTGTTTCCTGTTTTTTCAGTAGGCTTGTAGGGCTATGAACTTCCCTCTCAAGACTGCTTTCACTGTTTCCCATACATATTGTATTATTGTGTTGTCATTGTCATTTGTTGTCATGATGTTTTTTATTTCTACCTTGATCTCACTGGTTACTCAGTCATTGTTTAATAGCATGCTGTTTAGTTTCCAAGAGTTTTATTTCTTTCTATTTTTTTATTATAGTTGATTTCCAGTTTTATGCCACTGGGGCCTGAGAAAATGCTTGATATGATTTCTATCTTCTTAAATTTGAAGAAACTTTTCTTATGACCCAACTTTTGTCTTTGAAAATGATCCCTGTGCACTGGAGAAGAATGTATATTCTGTGGCTTTGGGGTGACATGTCAATTAATTACATCTGGTCTAGTGAATCATTTAGGATTGATGTTTCTTACCTGATTTTTTGTTTAGAGGATTTGTCCAATGGTGACAGTGGGGTATTAAAGTCTCCTACTTTGATTATATTGCTGCCAATATCTTTCTTAATAACATCTAGCAGTTTTTGTTTTGTTTTGTTTTATTTATGTGCTCCTATATTGGGTGTGTAAATGTTTACCAGAGTTATTTCTTCTTGTTGGATTGTTCCCTTTAGTATTATGAAGTGGCCTTCTTTATCTCTTGTTATGTCCTCCACTTTGAGAACTAATTTGTCAGATATAACTATTGCAACCCCAGCTTTTTTTTTCATTTTCATTTGCCTGAAATATCATCTAACATCCCTTCACCCTCAATCTGTGTGCATCTCGTTTCCTGAGGTGGGTTTCTTGTAGACAGCAAATATGTGGATCATGTTTTCTTATCCAATCGATTACCCTATGTCTTGATTGGGGCATTTCTTACATTTACATTTAAAGTTATTTTTGATAGGTATTTATCTATCGCCATTTTTAGTCTTTAGCTCAGAGTTCCTTCTCCGCTTCCTATTTCTTTTTATTACAGCAGACCCTTTAACATTTTTTTGCATTGCTGGTTTGGTGGTAATATATTCCCTTAGTCCTTTTTTGTCTGTGAAGCTTCTGATTTCACCTTTAATTTAAGATTCTTACTTTGTTGTTTGTATTTGCCAATTTAATTATAATGTGCCTTGATGTCATTTTTGTGGGGTTCATTTTGCTTTGGACTCTGTGAGCTTCTTGGATTTGTGTGGGTTTTTTCTTTCCTATATTGGGGAAATTTTCTGTCATTATTTCTTCAAACAGGTTCTCTAATCCTTGTTCATTTTAATCTATTTCTAGAACCCCAATTATGTGGATGTTGTTTTTTCATGTTATCCCAAAGTTCCCTTTATGCTCTCCTTTTGCTTTTTAATTTTTTTTCCTAGAAGCTTCTGTACTTGTGTATTTTGTCCTATCATGTCTTTAGCTCACTGATGTGGTCCTCTGCTTCTTCTAGTCTACTTTTGATGCTTTCTATTGAGTTCTTTAAAGCAGTGATGTCACTTTTCATTTCTTCTTGATTATTCTCCATTTCTTCTAGGTTCTTCTGCATTTCTTCTTCCTTCTTCTTCATTTATTCTAGGGTCTTATTCATTTCCTTTTGGGTCTTCCTCATTTCCTTTTGGGTCTTCTTCATTTCTTTTTGGGTCGTCTTCATTTCCTCTTGGATCTTGCTCACATTGTCGATTTTGTCTTCTATTCTTTTCTTCCACCTTATGATCATTTCTCTGAACTCTTCCTCTGGCAGACTTATTTCTACTTCTATTTCGATTACTTCCTTTTCTGATGATACCTGCCTTTATGTCTTATGAGGGCTATTTCTTTTTATGCCCATGATCTTTCTTCTCCAGGTGTCTGGTTTGTAGTTCTCTCTCCTACATTGATTCAAATGCACAAACTACAACATGACCCGGTTCAGCACACAAGGCACTGAACAGAAATGCATTCACGATGTTCGTAATCACCAATAAGGTGACCACCAATGAAAGACAAATTAGGGGTAAGTAGAGAAATTAGAAGAGGAAAATGAGGGAAAAAAGAAAGGAAAGAAGTGCCAAAATCAAATTGGGAGAGGGAGAAAATAAATAAATAAATACATAAATAAATAAATAAATAAATAAATAAATAAATAGATAAATAAATAAATAAAAAGGAGAAGAAGAAAAAGAAAAGAGAAAGAGAAACAAAGTCAGAGAGAAAAGAAGAGGTATAAGAGAGAAAAGGGGAACAAAATATAGATGTCAGGAGAAGACTCAAATAGAACAGTCACTAATCCTAATAAAAGCCAGCAACCACTACCTAGAGATTAATACAAACTACATATAACAACTGGTCTCAAGGGAGGTAAGGGAAAAGAGAGGTAAAAAACAAAGCACACAAAAAGCAAAATAAAACAAGTAGAATAAGCTAAAACAATCTAACGAAAAAGTACAAAAAATTTATATAATCACTGTTCAGGCAAATTGGAACAAAAGGACATAGAGAAAAAAAACAACTGTTTGGCTAGTGAAGACAAGAAGAGAGAGGTTTGTATGGACTTGTAGTAGGGGATTTGAAATTAGATATATAAGTGAGGTGAAATTTTAACTAGGTACAAAAAAAAAGAATAGGGAGAATCTAAAGTTGGAGAAGGGAAAGAGAAAGAAGATGATAAAATGGGGAAAGTTAGGAGGAAAGTGTTGACATAAAAGTAGAGTTGAGTTGGAGTAAAATTATGATAAAGGAAAGATGAAAATAGAATGTAGAACTCTAATCCCAAAGTAAAATAAAGGGAAAACAAAATGACACTTTTTTTTTCCAAAAAGGTAAAATAATAATTTTAATAATAGTAGCTAAAAACAAAAATGTAATAATTAAAAAGGTAAAATCAATTGAGGTGGAACGAAAAAAATAGTATTTTAATTAAAATATATAAAAATGAAAAATAAAAAAAAATTAAAAAATTTAAAAAAGAAAAAGAGATAAAAGAAAAAAAATAGAATGGTCATTCACTTCCTCTATTGTTCTGCTTGGCACTCCTGTTTCCCAGTAGGGAGGGTATTGCAGTTCCCTGTGTTCCACTGCTTAGTTCTGTTTTAATCTCTTTATTCTTTTGTGGTTATGTGAGAGTCAATTTGTGTGTCATCCACTGGGTGGCAGTGTTTTGGAATTAATCTCTGAGACAATGCACAGCACCTCTCTAGGCTGTGCTCACATCCTGCTACTCTGTGATTCTCAAAACCGGTTTGTGGGGATTTTGCAGCCAGGACACTATAATAACTCCTAGGCTGTCCCTATGCCTCAGATAAAAATGAGTCATTTTCCAGAGCTCCCCTCTGTCATCAGCTCCAAGAGTTTGCCTGCACACTTAGGGATCACGCCCTGCCCCACCTCCACAAACCTCTCCAGAGGCAGCTTTCCTGCAGTCCAGTTCCCACAGCATGCGCATGTCTTTTCTGCGGGGCAGGAGACCTCACCTTATCCCAGGCGAAATCTGACCATTCTGTGTGCAGTCTGGATCTCTGAATCCGCCTTGTGTCTGTGCCAATTGGAGAGTGGTGATCTGGGTTCCCGGCTGTTCCGTGGGTGTTTCAGCGTCAGCTTTCATACCGCCACAGGCATCCACCTCCCTCTGCAAGATGGCTCGGTCTCCGCGTTCACGCTGGTGGCTCAAGTCAACAAAAACCCCTTGTCAGTGGGGCTGCCTGGCCAGGAGATCGCCGTCCAGCAGTTCCTTCTCCTGGAGGAAAACTGACTCTTAACTTACCAAAAGACATTCCCAGTGCCACTCTCAGCTGCTCTCTCTCCCTCTGCCCAGCGACAAAGCTCCAGACGTGTCCCTCTATTCCGCCACCATTTTTTCCAGTCTCTAGCATCCTTTCTTAATAAAAAAATCTTAGAATGTTCATACCTCAACATCATAAAAGCCATATATGATAATCCCACAGCTAACATCATACTCAATGGGCTAAAACTAAAACCATTTTCCCTAAGAACAGGAACAAGACAGGGATGCCCTCTCCCACCACTCTTGTTCAACATAGTGCTGGAAGTATTACCCATTGCAATTAGACAAGGAAAAGAAATAAAAGGCATCCAAATTGGAAAATAAAAGTAAAGCTGTCCTTATTTGCAGATGACATGATACGGTACATGAAAACCTGAAGGACACCATCGAAAAACTAATATACTTAAAAAATTAATTTAACAATGTAGCAGGAGACAATATTAATGCCAAGAAATCTATGGTATTTCTATACACTTATACTGAAATTACTCAAAGAGAGACTAACAAAGCAATCCCATTTATCATCGCACCAAAATAATAAAGGTGCCTAGGAATAAACCTAACTAAGGAGGTAAAAGACCTATATGTAGAAAATTACAGGACACTGAAAAAAAGAGATCGAGGAAGACATAAAGAGATGGAAGAGCATACCATGCTCATGGATTGGGAGAATCAACATCATTAAAATGCCAAACTACTCAAAGCAATTTATAGATTCAATGCATTACCCATTAAAATACCAATGATGTATTTCACAGACCTAGAAAGAAATCTTTAAAGATTCATCTGGAACAAAATAAGACCCTGAATAGCCACAGCAGTCCTGAGAAAGAACATTAAAGCAGGTGTGATCTACCAGATTTCAAGTTATATTACAAAGCCACTGTTCTCAAAACAGCCTGCTACTGGCACAAGAACAGACATATAGACCAATGGAATAGAATAGAGAATCCAGATATCCACCCAAACCACTATACTCAATTAATATTTGACAAAGGAGGCATGAACATACAATGGAGCCAAGATAGCCTCTTCAATAAATGGTATTGGGAAAATTGGACAGATACATTCAAAAAAATAAACTGGACTACCAACTTACACCAAATACAAAAATAAACTCAAAATGGATACAAGTCTTAAACATTAGAAGGGAAACCATTAAAATACTAGAGGAATCCACAGGCAGCACAATCTCAGACATATGCCAAAAAAACTTATTGACTGATGCTGTTCCAAGCGCAATGGAATCTAAAGAGAAAATAAACAAATGGGATTACATCAAAATAAAAAGCTTTTGCACAGCCAAAGAAACCATCAACAAAACACCAAGAAATCCATTGTATGGAAGAGCATATTTGGAAATGTTATCACTGATAAAGGTTTAATCTTCAACATCTACAGCTAACTGATACAATTTCATAAAAGGAAGATAAATGATCCAATAAAAAATGGGCAACGGAAGTAAATAGAACCTTTTCAAAAGACAACAGAAGGATGGCCAAGAGACACATAAGAACATGTTCAAAGTCACTAATTATCAGAGAGATGCAAATCCAAATGATCATGCTATAGTATCTCATACCTGTCAGAATGGCAATCATCAACTAATCAACAAAGGACAAGTGTTGGAGAGGATGTGGAGAAAAAGGAACCCTTTGCACTGTTGGTGGGAATATAGACTGGTGCAGCACTGTGGAGAAAAGAATGGATTTTCCTCAAAAAGTAAACACGGAACTTCCTTTTGATCCAGCAATCCCACTCTTAGGAAAATATCCTAAAAAATTAGAAACATCAATCAGACAGGATTTATGCACCCTTATGTTCATAGGAGCACAATTTACAATAGCTACAATTTGGAAACAGCCTAGGTGCCCGTCAGCAGATGAGTGGATCAGAAAACTGTGGTACATCTACACAATGGAATTCTATGCTGTCATAATAAAGAAGGAATTCTTACCATTTGCAGCAACTTGGATGGAACCGGAGAACCTTATGCTAAGTGAAATAAGCCACTCAATGAAGGAGAAACACCACATGGTCTCACTCATTTGTGGATAATAAAGAACAGTATAAAGTGATGAACAAAAGGATAGATACAGAGGCAGTAAAACATCAAACAGACTGTCAAATTACAGCAGGAAGGTTAAGGAGAGGTGGGTTAGATAAGAGATCAACCAAAGGACTTGTATGTATGCATATAAGCATAACCAATGAACATAAGACATTGGGGGATTAGGGTATGCCTGTGAGGAGGGGGCAATGGAAAAATATTTATACATGTAACACAATAAAAAAATACTTGTTATTGTTTCCACTGATAGTCACAGAGTAGTCACTGGAATTATACAAAATGGAAAGCAATTCTAGGATCTTATCTGGCTTTGTTGTAAACATTATCAATGTAAAACTAACAATAAATTACTGCTTAGTGATTTTCAGGTTAGAAACAAAATGTGGATAAAGTGTGGAAAATTTAATTATAATTTTAGGGCATAATATAAATAAGGCCATCCTAAAAATACAAAGAGTTAATGAAAGTCAATAAGTAGATACATGGAACAAAAGTCAACTAATGTGTCAATTGGTAAGGGAATTTATGGAGTAGGAAGAATAAGCTCAAATATGTATACATAATCTCTGAGTGTGTGTATGTTATGTGATGAAGGTACTCAAAAGACTAAGAAAAGATGGAGATATAGTGATGAATTTGAAATCGCAGAAAAGATAGGAACATTTTAGTGAGCTTATTTTCACTTTCATAAGAAAATATATAGGCAATTGCAAAAATATGAATAATAAATAAAACATAAATATATAATTTACAGTTAATTAAAAGAGTCTGTCTCCATTACCCATGAACCCCTTTGCAGAAGGATGCCAGGCTTTGCTTGGGGGCTTTGCTGAGATCCACTTGAAACTTCATTTGAATACATCTTTCCTTTCATGACCAGGAATATTTAAAGCAGCAAACATATCCCCTAAAGTGAGGGGACCTTAACCCCTTGAGAGATATGGAGAAGAAATCTTGGCACTGATAGCAACAGGAACTGTATTAAACCACCTTTCTTATTATTGTGTCCTGTCAGGAAAGATGGAGGTATAGTGATGAATATAATAAGAGTGCAGGTTATTTGGCTTCAATGAGAAAGCAGAGAACCAGGGTTGAGAATATTGCATAACATCTTAACAGTGATTTCATGTTGTGGAGAGAAATCATTGAATGCTTGTATTATGTCATTAATGTCATTTTTCTAGTGATATGTTGTATGAGTCATAGACAGGGGGAAGATACTGTCTTTCTCCTTGGGCTACTTGAAAAACTCTCTTTTGTCTTTGGTTTACTTCACGTTCAAACACCAGCAGTTAGTACAGTGGTGCCACAGAATTGTTTCTCAGCTAATATTTTTCCTAAAGAAATGTCTCAAACATAATAAATTAATCAGTATGTATTGAGTGTTCAAAAATAAAACACTGGCTGCCTCTGAGCAGCAGGCATGGGAGAGCAGACAGATGAAAAAAGGGCCTGACTTTGTTACAATATTTTTTATTGCTTAATGCTCACCACCAAAAGGTGAGCAAAAATAAGTATTTTTTTACTTTAATTTTATAGCACAACTCAGATTCGATATTATTTCATGGTATTTCAGGTGTACAGCATCACATGATCTCACTCATTTGTGGATAATAAGTATTTAAATGGAGAAGAGAACTCTAGCTGTGAAGATGAAAAGGTATTTGAGCTGAGTCTGTAGGAGTAAGGAGACATAGATGAAAGGTCAAGTAGTCTTTTTTGTCTGTGATGTTGTAATTTTAGGAACTTATAGTGAATGTGTGTGAAGGAATGGTGATTGTAAGGCACTTTGAAATTACCATAAAAATCAACTGAAAACCATAATTGTATTTTACACGTGTTTGTTCTCTTTTTAGCCAATAGAAAGTAGCACTCAGTAAAATGCCAGAGTTGTGTGTGTGTGTATGTGTGTGTGTGTGTGTGCGCACACATGTGTGTGTGTACTTTTTGTCCTAAGTTTGACTGAATAATAATATAACCATGAGATAATCAAGATAATTTCATCATATCTAGGAGTATCTCAAGGGCAGCTGCCAGCCTTTTTTTATTTCATTGTACTGCATGGCAACTGACATGTCAGAAATGGGAACATGCAAACAATGTAGGAAAGAAGAAAGCAGAAGACTTCCTCCTCTCTGTGTGAATGTGAGACCCTCCAGCATCAGGGAGATGATTTTGTATTTTTAAAGAACAGAAGGATTTCTCCTTACAGAAACAATGGAGAGGCAGGATTATGAATAACAACATTTTCCTCCTTAATTCCTTCACTGTTTTCACAGTCCTTCAACCACTTTTCCTATGACTCATGGATATAAGGTATATTTCTATTTTGTTTGTGAGTTTATATTCATTAGATTCACATGTAAGAGAGATCATGTGGTATGTCTTTCTCTGACTGGCTTATTTCACTTAGCATAACAGTCTCCAGATCCATCCATGCATCCATAGCAAGATTTCCTCCTCCTCCTCTTCCTCTTCTTCCTCCTCCTCCCCTCCTTCCTCCTCCTCCTCTTCTTCTTCTTCCTCCATCTCTTCCTCTTCTTCCTCCTCCTCCTCCTCCTCCTGCTCCTCCTCCTCCTCCTCCTCCTCCTCCTCCTGCT
>JAAGEH010000049.1:4452017-4506479 GCA_011751065.1 Lasiurus cinereus
CTCCTCCTCCTCCTCCTCCTCCTCCTCCTCCTCCTCCTCCTCCTCCTTCTTCTTCTTCTTTGCATCAGATAGTATTCCAATGTGTAAATGTTGCACAGCTTTATTATCCATGCATCTACTAATGGGCACTTGGGCTGTTTCCAAATCTTGCCTATTGCAACGAATACTGCAATGAATATAGGAATAGGAGTGGATATGTGCTTTTGAATTAGTGTTTCAGGTTTCTTTGGATATATTCCCAGAAGTTGAATGGCTGGTACATAAAGCAGTTCCATTTTTTATATTTTGAGTTATCTTCATGCTGTTTTCCATAGTGGTTGCACTAGTCTGCATTCCCAAAAGTATTACACAAGAGTTTCCTTTGTCCCACATCCTCACCAACATTTGCTGTTTGTTGTTTTATTGAAGATTAGAGGCCTGGTGCATGAGTTTGTGCACATTGAAATAAAATAATTAGAAGAAATATTTGAATATTGTTATTCACCCTCTCTCTATAACAGAAGTGTCAATAAAATTTACAATCAATATGACAGATGGGAACACACCTGTGCATTTGGTGTCAGCAAACACTTTATATATACAGATAAACTTGCTTAATGAGACCTGCTTTCTCATTTAGCCAAACTTTTCCCAGCCCAGTGAAGCACCCCAACTTCTCTTTCAGGTAATTGTCAGCAACACAGCAGTACATATCAACATGAATCAGATTATTATTGTAGATCACACAAGGGGAACAAAGGGTGAAATACTTAACTGTAGCACAATTTGACTATATTCTGCACAATGATAAAACCTGAAGTCATTTTCAAGGTCCACCATTTCTTACTTCTTTTCAGCCAGGTCAAGTTTCTAAGCTTTCTAAATCTCCATTTTCAGCTAATGACAAGAAAATAGGATTCCATCAAGTCTCCTATCTACCTACTCCAGGACTTCTGTGAGGATCAAATGAGATGAGGCATGGGAAAATGCTTCACACAATGTTTCCACATGTCTATAAAGCAAGTCATGTTCCTGGGCTGAAAAAATTCCAAGGAGGCTAGTCGCTAGAAAGAGGAAACTAAGCATTGCTATGTGATGTCATTGCCCAGAGCACACAGTGACTATTTCTGGGTTTGGCTGGCCTGTGGGCTGCAATTTGTGCCATGGGGTCTCAGTAGCATCAGCTATGATTTGGTGGGGTGTCACTCTGGGGTTGATGGCGGGGCCTGTGTCCCACTTGGGGGAAGCCAAGTGTTGTTTTGTCAGTGCCAGGTCCGCCACACCATTTCTTTTAAATGACCAGTGCATGTCAAGGCAGCTCCTGCATTGAATGTTTGCCCCCTGGTGGTCAGTGCACATCATAGTGACCAGACTGGTCAGAAGGGACACTTAGCATATTAGCCTTTTATATAGATAGATAGGCATTCTGACAGGTGTGAGGTGATATCTCATTAATTTGCATCTCTCTGATGATTAGTGACTTTGAACATTATTTCAAATGTCTGTTGGCCATCTTTATGTCCTCTTTGGAGAAGTGTCTACTCACTTCCTGTGCCCATTACTTAATTGTATTATTTGTGTGGTTTTTGGGGTATTGAATTGTATAAGTTCCTTATAGACTTTGAATATTAACCCCTTACCAGTTGAATCATTGATGAATATGTTCTCCCAATCCATGGATTGCTTTTAAATTTTGTTGATAGTTTCCTTTGCTGTGCAAAAACTTTAGTTGAAGTAATCAACTTTATTTTATTATTTTTCTGTTTCCCTTGCTTGGGCACATATATCAGAAAATGATATCACTTTGAGAAATGTCTGACTGCCTATGGATTCTTCTAGGATTTTTGTGGTTTTAAGTCTAACATTTTTAAAAAGCTCATAGATAGACAACAGTATGATTAGCAAAGGGAAAGCAGAATGAGAGACTAGAAGAAGGTAAAAGGGAGATAAATAAATGGTGACAGAAAAAGATTTGTCTTGGGTTGGTGAATACACAATACAATATACAGACCATGTATTATAGAATTATAGATCTGAAACTTAACCAACCAGAAGCCCAGTGCATGAATTCATGCAGGGATGGGATTCCTTATACTGGCTGGCAATCGGAGCCAATTGGGGCTGGCTAGCCAGGGGCAGGGACTGCAGGAGGTTGGCCAGTTGTGGGAGGTTGGCTTTGGGAGCACATTGACCACTAGGGGGAAGCTCCTGCATTGAGCATCTTCCCCCTGGTGGTCAGTGCATCTCAGAGCAGCCAGTCGACAGGTCATTTGGTCTATCAGTCATAATGGTTGCTTAGGCTTTTATATATGTAAATGTCACACCAATAAATTCAATAAAAAATAAAAATACTAGTAAATAAATAAAATAATCAAACTTTTTCCCTTCTGTAATGCTGATTTCAGTTCCTTCATTGACAAGTGAAGTCTTTCTCTCCAATACAGGAAGCAGGGCATGTGATTTGTCTTGAGCAAGGAGACATTATCAAACACATTTCCAATGGATAAATTAATATTTTTATCCTATTCTGTTTTTTATGGCAATCAGGAAAAAATCACTTCAATTTTAAGAATTATCATAGTATACATATATTCAACATGAAAAATGTTAATTCCTCACGGAGATTTTCCCTTAGGCCTTCAGTTTGATTTTAATATATTTTATTGATTTTTTTACAGAGAGAGGAAGGGAGAGGGATAGAAAGTTAGAAACATTGATGAGAGAGAGACATTGATCGGCTGCCTCCTGCATGATCCCTACTGAAGATGTGCCCACAACCAAGGTACATGCCCATGACTGGAATCAAACCCGGGACCTTTCAGTCCACAGGCTGACACTCTATCCACTGAGCCAAACCAGTTTGGCTCAATTTGATTTTAAAATGGATGAAGTGAATGACAGTATTTTATTATCAAAACCTCACTAGGAAGATATTTTGGCTTGTTTAGTAAATTATGAATGTCCTGTTGATTTTCTTTTTATTAATCTACTGAAAGATAGTATTGGCTCCTTGTGAAACTTGGCAGTGGGAAAGAATAAACTACACAATGATTGTCCTTAGTCTTCTTTCTTCTCAGTGGTAGGAAGCAAGGAAAACCTAAATATTTTCACATGATTGTTGTAGCTGTGGTTACTTACCCTAATTTTCAACATTCACAATATCTATATACATGGAAATTCCATATAATAAAAGCCTAATATACTAAGTGTCTGACCATTAATTTGACTATTAGACCAGTTGCTATGACACTCACTGACCACCATGGAGAAGGCACTCCAACTGGTAGGTTAGCTTGCTGTTGGGGTCTGACTGATCAGGACTGGGCGAGATGGGCCAGACACACACTGGGACCATCCTGCAGCCCTCCCTGGCCCAGATCATGTACCAGTGGTATCCCTCAGCCTGGCCTGCACCCTCTTGCAATCTTGGACCCCTCAGGCTATGTTGGAGATCCAGTTTTGGCCTGATACTGGCAGGCCAAGCTGAGGGACCCTCACTGGTGCACAAGTCTGTGCACCAAGCCTCTAGTAATAAAATAAAATTGTAATAATTTCAACTGAAATGTATAAACTATTTTCATGCCTTTTTTCATATGACCGATAAAGAGTGAAAATACTAAACTTGCAACCTGCCTTTTGTCCCCAAACATTCAAAACAGAAATCAAGATACATCTATGAAAGCTTTTCTATAACATCATTCATAGAAATGGTATGCTTTTATATTGCAGAATTAGTTTGCTGTAGTTGCTTTCTCTTGCTGTAGTGAGTTTTCAAGTTTATGTGTTGGCAGTGTTTCAGTGATTTTTAAAGGGTTATGTGTCAACCTCACTCCTGTTCTGAAATAGCATAATCTTTCAAGCCTATGCTTATTTCAGATACCTCTCCCCACCCCAGTGTCTCCAACTGGGCTCCAAGTCAGTGCCTCATAACACTTTTACAGATTCAATCCAATTGTAGTTCCTTCCATGGTACTTCATTAAAACAAGAAGTTATGAAAATTTTCAGCCCTGTCTTGAAGATGGGTAAGACTCAATGCTTTTCATTTTGAATTTCATGTTAAAGCCAATCTTTTTCTCTAAGATCATTGTCAGTAGATCTCAGAAGGTAGTAACCAGACCAGCATCATCAGCTAGAAAGTTGGTTGAAATACAAATTCTTGGATCTGCTTCCAAATTTTTGAAACTCTAGAGGTGGAGTCTGGTAATCAGTGTTTTACTAAGGTCTCAGGTTGTGAATAGATCATCTCAAGAGATGAGAAAAATCCTGGGATGGAAATCCCATTTACCATTAAAATCCTCCTGAAACTAGCAATAGGTATATATGTCCTAGTCTGAAAAGAGTATCTAAGAAAGCTCAATTGCTGATGTACTTCAAGGTAAAAGATTGAATAGTTTTTGCCTAATTGAAAACAAAGCAAAAATGTTTGCTGTCACTATTTATAAGAATTCCACCCCATTGAAATAGAGAAGAAGAAAAAGCTGAAAGACATAGATTAGAAAACAAGAAATAAGTATTTATTCAGATGTGATCAAGTAAAATAGAAACTTGTACAGAATCTACAAAAATATATTAAAAATATAGTGAATTTAGGAATGCTGCAGTATAAAAAAGCATTATACAATTTATTTCAATTCCACTTACTAGCAATGAACATCAAAAAGTAAAATTTAAGTTAATTGGATTTAAAAATCATCAGATTCAGAAAGGAAAACTTAGAGATATACTTAACAAATGTGTGAGATTTTCTACATGAAGAATTGTGAACCATTGATTGCTAAAAGAAATTAAAGAATGCATATATGCATACATAAATTATCTTAGTCCAGTCATAGAAGAAATGTAGCTGGGGTTTCAGTGGAGCTAAAAATGAGGCCAGTGAATTGCGAGAGATATCACTGTGAATACTCTTTAGATTGTTATGTTCTCTATTGTTGAGCTGTCAGCTCTCCTCTACAAAATTCCAATAAAAATCCCAGCAGAAACATGTGTGTGAAATTACAAATTAATTTTTAAATTTTTATGGAAATCCAAAGGACCTTGTTTTCTAAACTAATCTTTAGAAAAAATAGGGACGATGTTCAGTAAGTATAGCTCAGTGATGGAATTTCGATCTATGAACGAGGTTCGATTCCCAGTCAGGGTACATGTCCAGGTTGTGGGTTCAATCCGCAATATAGATGTAAAGGAAGCAGCTGATCAATGATTCTCTTATTATTGTTCTATCGTTTTCTCCCTCTCTGAAATAAATAAAAATACATAGTAAAAAATGGGAAGAATTATACAACCTAACTTCTAAACTGATTATGAAGCTACTGTAATTAACATAGTCTGACACTGCTTTAAAGACAAATAAGTTGACCATTGAAATGAAAATGAAGGATCTAGAAATGATCCCATGTTTATGTGGTCATTTGTTTTCCATCAAGCTGCCTGATGATTACATTTTTTTTAATTTTTTTATTAATTTGTTATATATACATATCTTCACCCCCCCACTCCCATGCATACCCTAACTCCCCAGTGTCTTGTGTCCATTGGTTATGCTTATATGCATGAATACAAGTCCTTCAGTTGATCTCTTATTAACCCTAACCTAAAGGAATGGCTTTCAGCTCCTTGAGAGAGACACTCTTGAGTTGAGGGAGGTACATTTATATTTCAAAAGGATAACTTTATGTCCTTTTGAGAAAGGATTTACATTGTAATTATAGAAAATCCTGTAAACAGGGAGATCAAGAGGCTTTCATGAGGTGTTGAATATAACAAACAGTACATTCTGACAGCTCCCAACTTTCTCAGGTTGGAACTTTAATCAGGGACTGGGGTAATTTTAAGGACACTGCCTTATGCTGATAGAAGCCTGGGAGAGCTTGGTCATCTCTTAGGGCAGAAGTTTGAAAAGATTTTTTACTGTGCCAAGAGTTTTGCAGTCCTCAGTTGTAAACAATAAACAACCTAAATATCCAGCAACAGTGGGATGGGCATATAAACTCTTCAGTAATACAAATTAATCAAATTTTAATACACATGACTAAATCTCAAAACTATAATGCTCTGCAAAATAAGCCAGACACTAGAATACATTCTGCATGCTTCCATTCACATGAAGAGATGAAACTAATCTGTGTGAAAACAAAAGAAAAAAGTTTCTCTGGAGAGGTGGAAGGGGTTGTTCTCCATGGTGTCTCCTGATCTCTCACTTATGCCTCCTGAGGCTCTATGACTATGTTAACCAACTTTCCCCCTGAACTCTTGTGTCTTGCTTATTCCCAAGTTCCAGAAACTTTCTCAAGCTCCAGTACAGGGTTGATGACAAATTAATGTTTATGGGACCAAACTGAAACCCAGGTCTTATTGAGTTGGATAGCAACATTTCCAGGGAAGAATTCTAGTTTATCAATCTCTTTTCCTTTAGAAATAGGAAAGAGGGCTTGAGTACTCATTGTACTGGTGCTATAGCTTCCCCCGCTAGCTGTTGGGGGTAGAGTTCTTGAGGTGCCACTAGAATAAGCATTTTTGAAGAACCCCATGGGAGATGAGATGGCAGGAAACTTTATTTATTTATTATATGGAATGACATCCCTGTGTTTCCAAAGTCCCATTTCTCTTAGTCCATTTCTCATAGAAGAAGCATAATTGAGGTTTCAGTGGAGCTAAAATCAGAGCTAGTATCCAGTTTCCTTCCCACATTTGCATAGTCAATATAGCATTAGGCTAGCTGCAGGCCATTGGTTCATTGTGTGGGTCCCCATGGCTGTGGGCCATATGGGTGAATACCAGAAATCCCAGAGTGAGTCAGGAGCACATGAGTCCCAAGAGAGAGAACACCTTTGTTCAGGGGATTATGTATTCCTTAATTTCCCTGCACTTGCAGTGTCCATGCCCATTCTGGCCACTGGCCTCTGCTTCCAGGTGTGACTGACAATAAGCACTTCCCTAGTCCCCTAGCTTTGTTGGACATTCATATGTTTCCCCTGGGGTGGTTCCATGGGAAGTATGAAACTTACGATTGAAGCTGCTCAAATGACTTGCCTATAAGGTCTGACTTCCCCCTTTCTTCCTTTCCTATCCTATATAGTAAAAGGCCAGAGGCCATAAGCATCACGGCCAGAATGACCACTCAATCAATTGCCATGAGGTGCAGACTGAGTAGTGACTAGTGACAGCAGGTGGCGGTGGGCAGCAAGCATGGAGTGTCACGGGGCAGTGGTGGTGAAGGGCCATTGTGGGGCAACGACAGCGAGCAGGGAGCATCATGGGACAGCTGAAACAGAGGAGTGTCATGGGGTGGCTGAGGCAGAGGAGCATTGTAGTGCAGCAGCATGGAGCATTATGAGGTGGCAGACATGTCCCTGATTGCAGCTAGACCTAAGGGTCCTAACTGTGAATAATTTTGTGTGCTGATCCTCTAGTTATCAATAACTAGCTAAATACAATAGTATTATTGGAATATGTTTTTGTTTCTTCATTAAGGTTTGTTGTTTACTTATAATCATCTTGGAGGCATATACAAACACAAAATATTCATCATTTAATTTATTTGGAAAAAATGAAGAGAACATAAAATCCATAACAGAAAAATTCTGAAATACTTAATGATCCTTTAGCAATCCCCTTGCCTAATTAAGTAGCTTTGAAAAAAAGGATTTGAATTTTTAGAATAAAAGATATGCTTGTTTACAAGATTAGAAATCATAGGAAGGGATGCCAGTCAATTTTAGTAATGCACTGATGTATGTAGCAATGTGTTTGATAAGCATAGAAAGTCTTAATTATAAATAAAAAATACCTCTTAAAATATGACTTTGAAAATGTTTTACAGGCTGTTATCTTTAAGTGCTACCATGATAAGGAAATAAAATAATTTTTAAAAGATAATGCCTTACATTCTTAGTAACAATTTATTTAGAAAGAAATGCTGATTTGTCACATTTTTTCAGGCAATGCAAAATAGGAATACTCATCAGAAAAGAAGATGATGCAAAATGCATTAAAGAATTAAATGCTACACTTAAAATTATAAAATCAAGAAAACATAGGCAGTAAATATCAAACCTTTCTCATAGCAATATTTTGCTGATATATCTTCTCAGGCAAGAAAAATAAACATATGGGACTACAGAAAAATAAAACATTTTTGCACAGTAAAGTAAACCATCAATAAAATTAAAAGACAACTCACAGAACAAGAGAACATGTTTTCCAATGATATATCTGAAAGGAGATTAATATCAAAAGTTTATAAAGAACTTGTATAACTCAACACCAAAGAAAATAAATAATCCAATTAAAAATGGGAAAAGGACCTGAATAGATACTTCTCTGAAGAGGACATACAAATGGCCAAGAGACATAAGAAAAGATGCTCTACATCACTAATTATCAGAGAAATACAAATTAAAATCACAATGAGAAATTATTTCAGACCTGTAAGTATGGCTATCATGTAAATCAACACACAATAAGTATAGGTGAGTACGTGGAGAAAAGGGAACCCTTGTACACTGTTGGTGAGAATATAGACTAATGCAACCACTGTGAAAACTGATATGGGGTTTTGTCAAAAAATCAAAAATGGGACTTTCTTATGACCCATCCATCCATTTCACTTCTGAAATTTATCTGAAGGAATCCAAAATACTAATTCAAAAATTGTATGCACCCCTATGTTCATTGCAGTGTTACTTAAAATGGTTAAGATTTGGAAGCTGAACAAATACCCATTAAAATTAATATATAAAACAGCTGTGGTATATTTAAACAGTGGAATACTACTTGGCTATTAAAAACAAAAACAAAAACAAAAAAACAAAAAACGGAAGTTTTACGCTTCACAACAGCAGGGATGGACGTAGAGAGTATCAAGCTAGGTGAAATAAGGCAGCCAGAGAAAGACAAGTGCCATATGATTTCAATTATATGGAATCTATTGAAAAAAATGAACTACCAAGCAACTGAGAGAGACATTTATAGACAGAGAGCATGCTGACTGCTGGGATAAGGTATGGGGGAGGTAGTTGAAGGAATAGGGGGACAAATGGTGATTGGGTAAAAAAGAAATCATGAGACAATTAAAGAAAAAAAAAAGACCATGTGTAAAATCCAGAAACAGCTATTTTAAAAGTATATGATGAAAAAATGTGACAGGATACTTCAATTATGAATGGAAATATAAAATACACCACTTGTTTTATAATTTTAACATTCCCTTTAGGACAAAGGTGTCTAGGCCATTGGTTAGGCAAATGTTATTATTTTCTCCTTTTTACCTGTCTAAAGATTCAAAAGAGTCATGCAACTCTTAATATCAGGATGCAGCTAAAAGTTATATGAAATATATTGCGACATATAAAGTGTCCTAAGTGTACACTTGTTTGCAAATGTATAACATTTATTTTATCATTACCCTTTGCAACTATTTCTTTTCAGTTCTCTTATTTCCTTTCTCTGTAGATGTTATTTTTGAAAATATAAGTGAATAAAATACCATGATGCATAGTACTCCACTGATCTAATCCAGTGGTTCTCAACCTTCCTAATGCTACCACCTTTTAATACAGTTCCTCGTGTTGTGGTGATTCCCACCAACAAAATTATTTTTGTTGCTACTTCATAACTGTAATTTTGCTACTGTTATGAATCATAATGTAAATATTTGTGTTTTCCAATGGCCCTGACAGTGGTTCTCAACCTGTGGGTTGCAAACCTTTCACAGAGTTTGCCTAAGACCATCAGAAAACACAGACATTTATATGACAATTCATAACAGTAGCAAAATTACAGTTATGAAATAGAAATGAAAATAGTTTTATGGTTGGGGGTCACCACAAAATGAGGAACTATATTAAGGGACAAGTATTAGGAAGGTTGAGAACCACTGGTCTAATCTGTGACTTTTCTTCTAATCATATTGAATGGCACTTTAAGTTCATCCTCTTTTTCAGGTGGTATCATATGAGTAAATGGAGTCATTTGCTTCCTGAACTCTGAACTCAAAATAAGTAGGAATAACAGCATTGGGATTTCCCTGACCAGGTCTCAGGGATGGGTCACATCAGTGTGGGAAACTTGTTGTACTTGATAGCCATTTTGTAGTAAGTGCCAGCCACATTAGCACTAACCTCGGGCTAGGTTTCTATTACCCCAAACCCTATCTCCCTATCTCCCGAAAGCCAGGCATTTTGCCTTTGGGCTAGGAATTTTCGATAACTTCCTCATTCCTCCTTCTCCCCATAAATACCCCGATCTACTGCTGAATAAATGAGACTTGATCAGAACTTTGTCTTGTCTCCATTCCTTGTGTCTCTTGTCCCTTTCATCCCCACGCCCCCTCTAGAGTCCTCGTTGACTTAATCCGCGGGTCGGGACACATCAGGGCTTCTAATGATTGACTGGCAGACAGAAAACAGTGCAGGAAATCTCTTCTCTTGGACTTGCTTTTGCATGAACTTTGGGCTAGATATTCTGAAATGAATGGGAAAGCTCTTGACCGCATATTTGCTCTCTGTTTTGCCTTAGTTGGAATTCAAGAAACCTACAAGCTTCTTAAAGGAGAAAATATGTGTGCCTGGATTGCCTCAAAACATCAGGTCAGATTCAGGCACAGAGCCCACACAATTCTTTCTTTAGGAACTCAGCTACACCACCAACCAGACAGGCCTTGGAACTGTCTTGCAACCCAGCAGCCACTCCAGCCAAAACCCTGCTGCCACAGCTACAGACCTGCAGACCCTAACACCTCCACCTCCAAAGCAGTAAGTGCAACCTCCCACTCTCCAGCGGCAAAACTTCAGTCCACATTAGTGTGTTTCCAGCAAGCCCACATTAGTGCCTTTCCGCGCACAGGTAGCCAAGGTGCTCTACTCTCTAGGCAGTGCTCAGGAGCCACTGAGAGCCCCCACAGGTGTGATTTTGTACAGACAAGGGCACACGACCCCGCAGTACAAATTCTGAATTTGCTCTTCCTAAATAACTGCCCACATTTACCCCAGTGGCTCAACCTCATTGTCAAGACTCCTCAGGTTGCATTGTCAGAGGGCTGCACCAGCAGTGCACTCTGAGAGTAGTTGTGAGTCTCTGCTGGGTGTGATTTGACAAGGGTGCCCTGACCCTAAGGAAAATTTCTGCATTCCCTCTTCCTGAATAACTACCCACATTTACCTCTGCGGTTCAAACACAGTGCAGGAACCCTCAGGGCACATCATCAGAGGGCTGCGACAAAACAAAACAAAACAAAACAAAACAACAACAAAAAAGGATCCTCCACAAAGGAACAGGATATCTGAGCCCATCTATCCACAGCAAGTTCTGGAAGCAGCTCTGAGTCTCTGCTGGGTGGAATTCGGAACAAACAAGGGAACCCTGCCAACAGTAGAATTTCTGAATTACCTCTTTCTGAATTACTATCCACATCTACCCCAGTGGCTCAAACTCAGAGCAGGACACCACATAATGTGTTAGAGCACTGCATGGGCTCAACCGCAGTGCAGAACCCCACAGAGTGCCTCAGAGCACTATGCCTGGCAAACAGAACTCCACAGATGGGAAGTTCCAAGAGACAGGCACCCTGAGCCTATCTAACCACAGGGGATTCTTGGGAGGCACTGTGAGCTCTCCCTGGGTGTGACTTAGAACAAACAGGGGCACACTCCCCTCCAGCAGTATAAAATTTTGAATTCACTGATCCTGGATATCTGCCCACAGAAACCTCAATTATTTGTCATCCATCTGTTTAAACATTCTTAAAAGTATTGCTCTGAATTCTTTCAATGCCAGGGCCCCTCAGAGTGTTTCAGTATGCCCTGCTGGGGAACTTGCTGTGGGTGCTTCTTTGAACCACCACTGGGAGTAAGTGTCTACCCACCACAGGTGCAACAGCAAAAGCTGAGTCTGCTCACCCCACAACAACAGAACTCTGGGCACCACAGTTACACCTCTTCAGAGTGTAGGCCCCCTGAAACACATCACCCAGACAGATGGTTCCTTGGTGCCACTGTGAGTCCCCACTGGACATGTGTGATCTCAATTAAGGGTACAAAGCAGCAAAAATAGGGACACTCCACTCCACAGCTGCCGACTTCTAGGCACCATAGTTGTGCTACTCAAGCTTGCAGATCTACATCAAGAGAACACAAATAGCTCAACTAGGGAACTACAATAGATTAACAAGCACAGGAGAACTGAGAGAATACACCAGAAGCACCATTCTCCCCAAAAATACCAGTAGCAAAGCAATTGGATCTACAATTAAAACATTACAAAAAAACATGAGAAGACAAAAAAAGCAATCCCCAAAGGAAAGAAAAAAAGAAATCAGCAGAAAATGAGTTAAATGAAATTGAGGGTAGAGAGCTTATCAGAGAAAGAATTCAGAATAATGTATTTAAGGATGGATGACTTCTAGACACCATAGTTGTGTTGTTCAAGCTTGCAGATCTACATCAGGAAAACCCAAATAGCTCAAGAAGGGAAATACCATAGATTATCAAGCACAAGAAAACTGAGAAAAAACACCAGTAGCACCATTCCCAAAAAAACATGGGTATCAAAGCAATTGGATCTACAATTAAAACACTACAGGAAAACATGGGGAGACATAAACACAATTCCCAAAGGAAAGAAAAAAGAGGAATCACCAGAAAGGGAGAAGGGAGATAAATGAAATTGAGGCGATTAGCTTATAAAAGAAAGAATTCAGAGTAATGCTTTTAAGAATATTTAAATAGATGGATGACAAATACAAACAACTCAACAACAAATACAGAGAACTCAATGAGAACTATAAGGAACTGAATGAGAATGTCACCAACATGAAAAGAAACCAAGAGAAGAAGAAGAATGACATAGCTACAAAAAGGAACACAATGAAAGGCCTAAATAGTAGACTAGAAGAGGCTGAGGACCACATCAGTGAAATAGAAGACAAGGTAGGAAAAAATACACAAACACAGCAGCAACTGGAAAGAAGACTTAAAAAAACAAGAGAAAAGCCTAAGGGAGCTTTGGGACAAAACAAAATGAAACAACATTCGCTTCATAGGAATACCAGAAGGAGAGGAAGGGAAGTAAGGAACAGAAAACCTATTTGAAGAAATAATGACAGAAAACTTCCCTGATATTGGCCAGAAAAAAAGAAAAAAACACAAAAAAACTATGCAAGTCGAAACAGTACACAAATTCCCAAACAAGTTGAATTCCAAAATACCAACAAGACACATCAT
The DNA here is from genome assembly GCA_011751065.1 of Lasiurus cinereus. NCBI lineage: Eukaryota > Metazoa > Chordata > Mammalia > Chiroptera > Vespertilionidae > Lasiurus > Lasiurus cinereus. Next base: position 4,465,218 of record JAAGEH010000049.1, read on the forward strand.
AATTAAATTGGTGAACACTAAAGACAAAGTAAGAATCTTAAAGGCTGCCAGAGAGAGAGAGAGAAAGCTACCTATAAGGAATCTCCTATTAGAATATCAACTGATTTCTCAACAAAAACACACCAGGCCAGAAGGGAATGGAATGTACTATAGAAAGTGATGCAAAGCAAGGGTCTGAACCCAAGAACACTATGCCATGCAAGGCTATTGTTCAAAATCTAAGGTACAATCAGGAGCTTCACAGACAAAAAAAGGGTTAAGAGAGTTTATCACTACCAAGCCAACAATGCAAGCAATGCTAAAGGGACTGCTATAAAAAGAAGAAAGAGAAAGGCAAGAAGAAGCACAGACAATATAGAAAAAAATATGACAACAAACATGAACTTGTCAATACTAACATTAAACATAAATGGGTTAAATACACCAATTAAAAGACATAAGGTAGCTGAATGGATAAGAAAACATGACCCACATATTTGCTGTCTACAAGAGACCCACCTCAGAGCAAAGGATTCACACAGACAGAGAGGGAAGAAATGGAACAACATTTTTCAGGCAAAGAGAAATGAGATAAAAGCTGAGGTGGGGATACTTATATCTGATAAAATAGCCCTTAGTGTAAAGGCCTTAACAAAAGATAAGGAAGGCCACTACATAATACTAAAAGGAGCAATTCAGCTATAAGATATAACTCTGGTAAACATATATATAGCCAATACACGAGTACCCAAATACATTAAAAAAAAAAATCCTAGGAGATGTCAAGGGAGAAATCCACAACAATACAATCATAGTAGACTTTAATACACAACTGACATCACAAGTTAAATCCTCTAGATAAAAAATCAGCAAAGAACCAGCAATTCTAATTCTAAATAACTCACTAGATCAGATGGATCTAATTGACATCTTCAGAGCATATCATCCCAAAGCCACAGAATATATGTTCTTCTCAATGCCATATGGGACATTTTCAAAAATAGACTACATATTGGGACACAAGCAAAGCCTCCCTAAATTAAAAAAGATTGAAAACATATCAAGCATTTTCTCAGACCACAATGGGATATTATTAGATATAAACTACTATAAAAGCATTCCAAAAATTCAATAACTTGGAAGTTGAATAGCATGTTATTAAACAATGATTGGGTTATCAATGAGATAAAATAAATAAATAAATAAAAACCAACCTAGAAACTAATGACAATTAAAAGAAAACAAAGCAAATGTTATGGAACACAATGAAAGCAGTGCTGAGAGGGAACTTTATAGCTAGCTCTACAGGCCTATCTCAGAAACAAGAAAAAATGGTAATGAATCACTTACCTCAACAATTCAAAGAATTAGAAAGAGATCAACAAGAAAAGCTCACAGAGAGCAAACAGAAGGAAATAATAAAGATCAGAGCAGAAATGAATAATATAGAAACCAAAGAAGCACTACAAAAGATCTATAAAACCAAGAGTTGGGTCTTTGAAAGAATAAACAAGATTGATGAACCTCTAGCCAGGCTCACCAAGAAGCAAAGAAAGAGGACCCAAATAAACTAAATCAGAAATGAGAGAGGGGAAATAACAACAGATCCCATAGAAATACAAAAGATTGGTAAAAAAAATATTATGAACAACTCTATTCTAACAAATTACACAACCTAGAAGAAATGGACACATACCTAGAAAAACACAACCTTCCAAAACTCACTCAGAAAGATTCTAAAAATCTCAATATGCTGATAACTATGGAAGAAATCGAAGCAGTCATCAAAAAGCTTCCAGCAAATAAAAGCCCAGGGCCAGATGGCTTGACAGGGGAATTTTACTAAACATTCATTGAAGAACTAAAACCTATCCTCCTCAGAATATTCCAGGAAATTCAAGAGGAATGAACACTTCCAAACTCATTCCATGAAGCCGGCATCACTCTAATACCAAAACGAAATAAAGATGACACAATGAAAGTGAATTACAGGCCAATATCCCTCATAAATATAGGTCCAATATCCTCAACAAAAATCTAGCAAATTGAATCCAGCAGTACATCAGAAAAATCATACACCACGACCAAGTAGGATTTATCCCAGGGATGCAAGGATGGTTCAATATTCTCAAATCAATAAACGTGATACATCATATAAACAAATTGAGAGATAAAAATCACATAGTCATATCAATTGATGCAGAAAAAGCATTTGACAAAATTCAACACCCTTTCATGATAAAAACACTCAGCAAGGTGGGAATAGAAGGATCATAACTTAACATCATAAAAGCCATATATGACAAACCCACAGCCAACATCATACTCAATGGGAAGAAAACCTAAAACGATTTTCCCTAAAAATAGGAACAAGACTGGGATGCCCTAGTGCTGGAAGTACTAGCCATTGCAATAAGACAAGAAAAACAAATAAATGGCATCTAAATTGGAAAAGAAGAGGTAAAGGTGTTCTTATGTGCAGATGGCATGATACTTTACAGAGGAAACCCTAAAGAATCCATCAAAAATTATTAGACTTAATAAATGAATTCAGCAATGGAGCACAATACAAAATTAATGCCAAGAAACCTATGGCATTTCTATATACCAATAATGAACTTACAGAATGGGAGACTAAAACAGTAATCCCATTTACCATAAAACCAAAAAAAAAAAAAGATACCGAGAAATAAAGTTAACTAAGGAGGTAAAAGACCTATAAGACCTATACCCAGAAAACTACACGACACTAAGAAAGAGATATAGGAAGGCATAAACAAATAGAAGAATATACCATGTTCATGGATTGGTAGAATCAACATAATCAAATGTCCGTACTACCCAAAGTAATGTATAAATTCAATGCAATCTCTATTAAAATACCAACGACATACTTGACAGACCTTTAACAAACTTTCCAACAATTCATCTGGCATAAGAAAAGACCCCAAATAGCTGCAGCAATCCTGAGAAGGAAGAACAAATTAGATAGGATCTCAATACCAGATTTCAAGCTGTATTTCAAAGCCACTATTCTCAAAACAGCCTGGTACTGGCACAAGAACAGACATATAGATCAATAGAATAGAATAGAGAACCCATAAATCAACCCAAACCACTATGCTTAATTAATATTTCACAAAGGAAGCATGAACATCAATGGAGTCAAAATAGTCTCTTCAACAAATGGTGTTGGGATAATTGGACAGATATATGCAAACAAATGAAACTAGACCACCAACTTATACCATACACAAACATAAACTCCAAATGGATAAAGGACAAACATAAGATGGAAAACCATAAAAATACTAGAGGATTCCACAGGTACCACAATTTCAGACATATGCTGAAGGAACTTCTTCACTGGTACTGCTCCTAGGGCAATGGAAACCAAAGAAAAAATAAACAAATGGGACTACATCAAAATAAAAAGTTTTTGCATAGCAAAGGAAACCACCAACAAAACAACAAGAAAGCCCAATGCATGGCAGAACATATTTGCAAATTACATCAACAATAAGGGTTTAATCTCTAACATTTACAGAGAACTCATACAACTTTATAAAGAGAAGGATAAACAACCTAATAAAACAGTGGACAACTGATCTAAATAAGCACTTCTAGAAAGAAGACAGAAGGAAGGTCAAGAGACATGAACATGTGCTCAAAGTCACTAATCATCAGAGAGATGCAAATCAAAACAGCAATGAGGTATCATCTCACACCTGTCAGAATGGTTATCATCAATAAATCAACAAACAAGAGTAGATGAGGATGCAGAGAAAAAGGATCTCTTTGGCACTGTTGGAGGGAATTCAGACTGGTGTAGCCACTGTGGAGAACATTATGGAGTTTCCTCAAAAAACTAAAAATGGAACTCCCATTTGACCCAGTGATCCCACTTCTAGGAATACGTCCCAAGAAACTAGAAACACCAATAAAAAAGAATATATGCACCCCTATGTTCATAGAAGCACAATTCACCATAGCTAAGATTTGGAAACAGCCTAAGTGCCCATCAACAGATGATTGGATTAAAAAACTGTGGTACATCTACACAATGGAATACTGTGCTGCGGTAAAAAAGAAGGAGCTCCTACCATTTGCAACGACATGGATGGAGATGGTAAGCATTATGCCTAGTGAAATAAGCCAGGCAGAGAAAGATAAATATCATATGATCTCACTCATTTGTGGAATATAATGAATGACATAGAGTGATGAACAAGAACAGATTCAGAGACAGGGAAGCATTGATTAGACTGTCAAACATCAGAGGGAAAGCTGGAGAGGGTAGGGATAAGAGGGAGAGATCAATGGAGGGACTTGCATACCTGCATATAAGCCTAATCAATGGACACAGACAATAGGGCGGTGGGGCATAAGTGGAGGGCAGGGAGTAATGTGAGAATAAGGACACATGTAAAAAATAAAAATAAAATTATAAGGAAGTGTAAAATAAAATATTAAATCTAAACCATACTAGTGGTCACCCTAACCTTAAGAAAAATTGTTTCATGAGACAAAGATTTTTAAATGAAACTCTCTGTAGCCTGGAAATTATTTTGGAGAAAATAAAGAGAAGTTTCATTCAAATGTTAGAATAATTGTAATTGACTGTCAATATATTTGGCCTCTTGAGCTAAAGTTAAGTAATTTGAGTTTTGCCTCCCTGACAAAGTTTAGATAAAGTTACAAAAAGAAATTGACAGCCAGTTTAAAATTGAATTGTCATGGCCTAGAGCAAAGAATATCCTTGCATGATATTATTTTACAATGTCAGTATAATTCATAATATTTCACAACAGCATACTGTAAAATTATCCCAAACATAATTAAAAACTAATTATTTGAATGTTTGGCAACAATTTAAAAAGAGGACATGAAAAGGTTTAATACCTTTCAGAAGGAATTAAGGCACTGGGAAGGCACTTGAGCATTCTGTACTGGCCCCTCTTACCATTTTTGCCAAGAGGTAAGCTCTTCTTATAATACAATTGCCCTCAGCTGTTACCTGAGCTTTCTATTTATGCTGAGGTTGAAGCCAGGAGGTGGCTCGTATAAATGGACCTGTCTCTCCACCAATTGTGTGAGCTGGGTGCTCCCTGGAGAAAGAACCTGAATTCCCTAAGATACGTGTTCAGTGCTGGGGCCGCGCCAAGAGGTGAGGCTATCTCAAGGCAGGTGCTGGGCTTGGAGGCCAAGGGGGCATAGTTTACCAAGGAGACAGATCTGAAACTCACAACACCCTGCTTGGCCCTGGCGAATGACTGGCTAGCCAGAGAAAGGTAAGAATCCTCAGGTAAGGAACAATCTAAGACTGGCACAATCACAGAGGAGCCATCAGGAGAGAACCTGGGGGTCAACAGAGGTCAGGCGCAGACCCTCACCCATTCAACCTTACAGGAGCCTGAACCTTCACCTCTTCTGGGGGAGGTCTCCTGCCCCCATGGCTGCTTGGCTTCCCATGCCCAGCACAGATCAGGACCCAGGTAACAGACAGAGACTTAGCGGACAGCAGCTGCCCTATATCTAAATTCAGCCTAGCACCAGGAATGCTCAGGGCCTACTCAAGAGTGCAAATAATCCTTTCCACTAATATTTACAGGGTAATCTAAGATTGTTGGTAGAGTATTAAATTTGACAGTAAAAGAGTAATCAAGCTTTCAGATTAATTTAAATTGGCGAATTGAAATAAGGGAATATCCAAGAAAATTTAATTATACTGGACAAAAAATTGTTTCTAAATTATTAACTAAAATTTATATTTGTAGTTCATCTCATGGTAAAATTGCTTAACATGCAATGAACATAAAGTAATATTTTTGTGCAAAAAATTAAAATTTAAAGTTACCACGATTGCATTAAAAAATTTACAAAAGTCTCCGTTAATCAAAAAAAGGGGGGAAAGTAACATAATATTCAGGTAAGGAAAAATATCCAGTAAGTAAATTACATCTAGAAAATTTTTACTTTAGAAAATTAATTTTCATTTGTAATGCTAATAGCAAGACACCCATGAAAAACACACATGGTATCAAAATAAGCCAAAGGAAAATGCTTTAGGCAAAAATAAAAAGGATCCCAAGTCAATTTTATAGAAAAGACTCCTTTATTAACTTTTAGTCGAGAATACGTTTATATACTTTCAGAAAACAATTCCAAGACCAAGTGGACTCCTGCAACACAGAGGAATTGACATGTCTACTCCAACCACAAATATAAGAGGAGAAACAGTCCAGAGATGGAAGATGCTGATGATGCCTTGTCAGGCTAGCAGTCAGCAGCTGTGTGTTGCTACAGATGCCTAGATCAAACCAGAGAGGGTCGGATCTGCATTGCCACCATTTGTCCACCATTCAGATACCATTGCTGATGTGTACACATAAGGAAATGTTTGACATTGAAACTGGGACTCAGAACTATTGGACATCAAAATTGGTACTCAAACATTTTTTGTTGTTATAAGTTCATTTCTAGCCTGCAGAGGCAAGATGTTTTTAAAGAAAAGAATCAGGTGGAGGGGAGGAAGGGTGGGAAAAAGGTACAGAGGCAAAGAATCAATGAACAGATTATCATACTACAGCGAAAAGGCAGGAGAGGTTGGGGGAGGGAGGACCTGTAAGAGATCAACCGAAGGATTTGTATGCATGTATGAAAGCATAGCCAATGGATACAAGATACTGAGGGTGTGTGGAGGGGACAGGTGAGAGCATGTACTAGGGGGTAGGGAAGGCCGGGGGGAGGTCAATAGGGGAAAAAAAAGGAGAAATGTGCACTACTATTTGTAATACTTTACACAGTAAAAAAATATATATAGATCCAGAGACACAGAAGCATGGAACAGACAGTTAAACCTCAGAGGGAAGCCAGGTTAGGTGGGTGAGTGGGAAGAGATCAACCAAAGAACTTGTATGCAAATATGCATTAACCCACGGACACAGACAATAGGGTGGTGAAGGTTACAGGTAGAGGGTAGGGGTGGGTTGGGAGAGGTCAGTGAGGGAAAAAGGGGACATATATAATACTTTTGATAATATTTTTATTTTAAAAAATGAAATTAATTTAATTAGAATTACTTAAAAAAAGTTCTGTCATCACCAGAGTGGTCTTCCAAAAAAGAAAATCATCATAATAATAACAATATAAATAAATAGAAACACTGCTTTAAAAGTTATAATTCACTGGGCCAGGTATGACTCCATGGTTGAGCATCCACCCATGAACAAATAGGTCACAATTCAATTCTCAATGAGGGCGCATGCCTGGGTTGCAGCCTCGCACCCCAGTAGGGGGGATGCAGGAGACAGCCTATCAATGATTCTTTCTCATTATTGATATCTTCATCACTCTTTACCGCTCCCATCCTCTCTCTGAAATCAATAAAAATGTATTTTTAAAAAATAAAATAAAGCCTGTGCTCAGTCAACTGTCAGTTTTCAGGAATTGGGCATCAGACAGATCCCCAAGTGACAGTGGGGGCCAAAATTTGTCCCTTGGGAAGGGACACACTGTATCGTTTGTTCCCTATAAAGTTGAGAAGGCCAGCTGTTTGCCTCCAAGAAATGTCTAACAAGGGGCTGCAGAGAAGGAGATCATCTACATACTGGAGAAGAGTGCTGGGTTCTAATGAGAATTGTTGGATGTCTCTGGCTAAGGTCTGACCAAACGGATGAGGACTGTCTCTGAGCCCCTGGGACAGAACCATCCAGGTGAGTTGATGGGATACCTGCTGGTCTGGGTCCTGCCAAGTAAATGCAAATAGATGGTAAGGGTCTGGATCCAGAAGGATGGTAAAGAAGGCATCCTTGAGGTCAAGGAGGGAAAAATGGGTGGTACCAGATGGGATGTGGAAGAGGAGAGTGTAAGTATTGGGGACCACCAAGTGGATGAGGACCATTGCCTCATTGGTTAGTCAGAGGTCCTGAACCAGTCAGTAGGTCCCATCTGCCTTCCTAATGGGGAGGATGGGGGTGTTGCAGGTAGAGTAGATAGGTATGAGGAAGCCCAGTAATGAGGAATTTGAGCCCTCGGCAATGAGTTAGGGAGATAAGAACCTGGGGATGGGAAGGAAATGAGGTGGGGTCCTTAAGTCTGATCTTGACCAGGGTATGGTGTCTAGTAACCACCAGGGTAGAGGTATCCCATAATTTTGGGTTGACAAGGGATGCAGGCAGTGGACAGACAACATTCCCATGTAGGTAGGGGGTCAGGAGCAGAAGAAGCAGGGAGGCTGAAGAACTCTGAGTGAGCTGCAGAGTGGCCCCTAGTTTGGTGAGGATATCCCATCCTAAAAGGGCACAGGGAGGGCATGAAGGCATGACTAGAACTGAGTCAGTTATAGGGCTATCATCAAGGATATAGAGAAGGGGTCCGGTGGCCAGCAGGCGGGTGGATTTGCCCTCAATACCCATGACCAAGATCATGGAGGGGGAAAGTTGTCTAGCAAAGAAAGGCAGGACAGAGAAGGTACCCCCTGTATCAATCAGTAAAGAGATCTGCTTAACAGTTACCTTGAGCATTTCCCTGGGCTCAGTGAGGATGATGGGGGTCATTGAATCCAGGTATCTTTAGTTTTCAGCTAGTCCCAGCATGACCAGCAGCAGATCATGACCTGGAAGGGCAGCCCCTCCACACTGAGATGCAGAGGGCCTGTTACTTTTCCAAGGGCAGTCACTATTCCAGTGGCCATTTTGACCACACACCGGGTAGGGCTTGGTTGGAGTCTGGGGCTGAGGGCACTGCTTTGCCCAGTGGCCTTCATTCCCAGACTTGAAGCATCCTTCTTGGCGTTCATCCTCTCTTTGCACTCCCACCATGCACAGTCCGCTTTGGATCATGCATGGCTGCTGTTGGCCTCAGAGCCAAACCAAGGCTTGTGTTTGCAGATTCACCTTTTGTCAAAGGTGGGCCTCCCAATCCGATTCTGCCTGCTCCTCATGGGCATTAAAAACTTTAAATGCCATATTCACTAGATCCCGGAGAGAAGTCAGAAGGCCATCCTCTGACTTTTTAAACTTTTTTTCAAATATCTGGAGCCTACTGCAAAATGAAGTGAGTGGCTAAAACTGTTGCTCTGGATGGGAACCCAGGGTCCAGATAGATATATAAGGTCAGAGCCTCAGTCAGTCTGTTAAGGAATGCCACGGGGTTCTCATTTGGTCCCTAATATCTGTGTTGCAGATTAGATCCACAACCTGGTAAAGGCACATGTGGAACAACCGATTGATCTCTCTCTCTCATTTCTCTCTCTCTCTCTTACCTTCTTTATCTCCCTTCCACTCTCTTAAAAATCCATGGGGAAAAAAATCTGAAGGTAAGGAATAACAAAAAAGATAATTGCAGAAAAGCAATCATAAATCTCTGTTAATGGATATACAATGTATAAAGATGCAATCTGTTACATTAATGGCATAAAAGAGGAGATGTAAAGGAGCAGAGTTTTTATTTATGATTCAAGGCAAGTTGGTATCAATTTAAGATAAACTATTGTAAATTTAGTATGTTAAATGTAATCTCCACAGTAAACACAAAGAGAATGAAAATACATGCAAACAAAATGAGGAGTGGAATCAAAATGTACACTACAAAAATTCACATAAACACAAAATAGGCAATGATTTAGGGATTGAGAGAAAAAATATTATAAGACACATAGAAAAGAAGTAGCAGTGGCAAAAGTATGTGCTCTTTTATTAGAAATTACTTTTTAATGTAAATGGATTAACACCTTCCCCTCCAAAAAAACAAAACCAAACAAACAAACAAACAAAAAAACTTGTGGCAAAATGGATTTAAAAACATACAAAATAAAAAAAAATGAAAACAAGATCCAAATATATACTTGATCAATAAGATAAAACATTTATAAATGTACTAGAGCCCTGGTGCATGAAATTCTCCTCAGCCCAGCCTGAACCCTCTCCAAACCATGGCATTCCTCTCACAATACCACTGGCTTCTAGCTGCTCACCTGCCTACCTGCCTGATTGCCTCTAACTACCCCACCTGCTGGTGTGGTCACACTCAACTGCCCCCACTGCTGAACTAGTTGCCCCAACTTGCCCGCCCGCACTGAGAGCCTGGTCACTCCCAATTGCCCCTTCCTGCAGGACTGGTTGCCCATGGAGCCTGCTGTTCGATCATTTGGTTGCCCCTCATTAACTCCCTGCCAGGCAGGTCACCCCACACAACCTGCTTTCCAGTTGTTTGGTCACCCCTCACTAAACCCCATGCTGCCCTGGTCGCCCCATGCAGCCCCTTTGGTCATCCATTCAATTGCAATGGTCACTTAGGCTTTTATATATTCACTGAGTGGCCAGATTATTATGATCTCTGAATACATAATAATCTGGCCACTCAGTGTATATCCTATATAATAAAAGGCTAATATGCAAATTGTCCCATTGACCAGAAGTTCAACCAGCAGGCAGGCTGGCCAATTGCCCATGTCTCCTCCCCCTGGTCAGGATGGTCAGACCTCACCTAAGCACAAATTCATGTATATAAAGGGCCCGTACATGAAAGAGAGAGAGAGAGAAAGAGAGAGGGAGGTCTGGTGCATGAATGGCCAGATTATTATGCACCAGACCATTCATGAGTGGCCAGATTATTATGTGTTCAGAGATCATAATAATCTGGCCACTCAGTGTATAGATATGCAACAAACATTAGAATTCTAAAATATATGAAACAACATTGACAAAAATAAAGGGGGGAAAGATACCTTTATAGTAATTGTAGGAGACATTATTTTCCTACTTTTAGTAACATAAAGAAAACCCAAAGAGAAGGACTGGAAAAACTTCATAGACTCATTAAAACTGACAGACATCAACAGAACACTCTTTCAAATAATAGAATAATGCACACTTTTATATGAACACAGGGTAATTCTTTAGGAAAGGTCACATGTCAAGCTACAAAACAAGTCAATATATTAAAAAAAATTGGATTTATAAAGCACACTTTCTAATAATGATATGAAATTTTTAGACTGGAACATGTATTTTTTGTCTGCTAGAGTCTAAAAATGAATCCACAGACAGAGGTAGTATAGCAAAGGTGGAAATTTATTAAATAAAAGTACAGTCTCCCACGTGGGGAGGGAGAAGGGTCCCACTGACTTCCTGTCTCCATGGTTTATGAAGGCTACAGTTTCTATGCCTGATACCCCCTCTGATTGGTCAATATTCCCTTTCTAACTGGTTATTAGAGTAACTCCTGAGGCCCTCCTTCTTCATTGTCCTATTTTCTCTGGGCTTTTTTCCTCCTTCTTTATTTTATAAATATAGACCACTTGGCTACTTTCAGTCTTCTTGTCTTATGGAGATGCATCTGTTGTTGCTCCCTTGTCTTATGGAAATTTAGCTGCACCTAGCTTCCTTGTGTTATGGAGATGTATCTTCTCCAAGTCTGTAGCCCTAGGTTTTTCTAGGGACCCCAATTCTAAAAATTCCCTAAGCATACCTACAGTCCCCTAAAATTTCTGTTTCAATGAAATAATACTAGAAATCAACATTAGAATGAAAACTGTAAAATTCCCAAACATATAGAAATTAAAAAACATATTTTTAAATAATCAACAAGTCAAGAATAAATAACAAGAGAAATTATTAAACATCCCAGAAAATGCAGATGAAAACAGAACATGTCAAAACTTACCCAATCAGCAGGAGTGCTGGGAAATATAGCACTGTTAAACTCACAAAATAAAAGAAGAAAGGTCCTAAATCAACAACCAAACCTTACAGGTTAGGGGACTCAGAAATAAAACAAATTAAACCCAAATTTAGCAGAAGACAGAAAATAAAAAAATTAGAACAGAGATAAATAAAATAGAGTCTTGTAAATCAATAGTGGAAATCAACAAATTAAGAGTAATTTTTTTTGTAAAGATTAACAAAATTGAAAATTTATTAGCTAGATTGACAGAAAAAAATGCTAAGAACTCAAATAACTGCAATCAGAAATGAAATAGGGGATACTGGTCCTTATTTTATAAAAATGAAAAGCGTTATAAAATATTAATATAAACAGTTCTATTCCAACAAATTGCATAATCTAGATGAATGGACAAATTTCTAAAACACAGAACTTGCCAAAACTGAATCATGAGAAATAGAAAATCTGATTAGAATTATTGCTTGTAAATGTTATGCCCAGAGTTCGGGGTCCCCGATAATCAACCACTAAGGAGCCTTTTCCGATGCAAAAGCAAAGAGTCTTTATTCAAACCTGAGTTTGGCTCCCAGCCTCCTTCTGGCGCAGCAGTGAAAGGAGAGAGCAAGCCTGGCAGGAACAATGAGTTATATGGAGTAGGATAATTTGGAGAGCTTGGGAAAGTGACAAGGGTTACAGAGATTGGTCACTTGAATTATGGTCTTTCTGTGGTTTAGCATAATTAGGACCCTTGCTGTGTTCCTGGAGCTTCATTGGTCCATTTTGGTGGTGGTTGGGGAAGCTAGGACATTGCTGGCACACCTGTGGTCACTCCCAGAAAAGGGAGGGGGTTTAGGCAGGGGTCCCAGCCCTATAGGACAAGATGGAGGGGAGTTCATTTCCTTTCATTTTCTACTTGTCTTGGGACACACGTCTCAATCATGAGACGGGATGCATTTCTGCCTCTTCTTCTGTTGCTAGAGGCCGGTACTGGGCTTGTAACCATTAATTGGACCAGTTTGTTAATAATACAAGTACCGAAAGTTAACAGCATTAAGGAGATTATAAGGGGTCCTATGAGGGCGGAAATAAGAGTAATTAACCATGGGACTAATTAAACAGTGATTCATACCAAGACTGAGACAGATCCCTTTCTAGCCTACGCTTCTGCTATCCATCTCTTACTAGGGCCATGGATTCCTTGACAACTCTCAGGTGGTGAAGTCTGACTCTGGGTCAGGTTTGGTTCCCTGTGGTGGGTGTAACTCATGCTCCCTTGGTTGGAAGTACCAGGGGCATAGTCGGCTGAGGAAGGGAAGCAGGAGCCATTGCCAATACCTTGTTGGGTCCTACTCTCACAGGGAGATGATAGTGAAGGGGAGTGTTTTGAACCTGGACGGTAAATAACCCTCCATGATCCCTAGCCCCAGGTCTGGTTTTATCAGAGGTGAATTCCCCAGGTTTTACCAGTGTCTTACCCCGTTGCTTTCTTTCCCCATTCTATGAAGGATATCTGAGCAGGGTTGCATTGGGTGTGGGATGACCTGTGATATATCTCTGACAGGCCGGTGCTGCCAGCCGAGCCACGGTTATTAGGTCATCTGTTTTGGGTAGGGTCCACCAGATGAGTCCAGTCGAGGCGCACGACCAGGAGGCACAGAAGTAGACCTCAGCTCCTCCGCATGGTCCTGGATGAGCCCCCTCGGAGTCCGTGAGTGCCCAGGACAGACATAGAAATAGTGGCCCCGTGCAAAGCCAGGGTCCCATATAAGGTGGATGAGGTCTAGCAAATCAAAGTAGAGGTCTGGGTACCAAGTATTCTTAGGGTGGTTCTGGGAGGTGTGATCAAGTACTGTCCCGGAGCAGGTGTCTATGATCTGCCATGTACTATTATAGGGAGTGTGTGGGCTCCCAGTGGTAGGAGTGATGGCGAGTAAAGTTACCAACATCAGGCAGGTCCAGTGCACCACAGCTTGAGCTTGAGCTGGTTGCACTGGTCCTGGTCGATGTTCCATTGCTCAATGAAGTTCTCCTGGATTGCAGAGGGGTCGGCTGGGAGAGCTGTGTGTGATGGACCCAGGTCGCGACGCAGTCTACTTTGAGGGCAGTGAAGGTCGTCAGCACCTTGACATAGGGGCCTTTCCAACATGGCTCAAGGGTCTCCCGGCGATGTCTCTTGACATAGACTCAGTCCCTGGGCTTATGCTAACGAAGAGTCTGGACTGGGCCGGTTTCATAGATGGCGCAGAGGCGAGGCCAAATGTCCTCGTGTGCCCTCTGGAGCCCTCTCAAGGAAAGAAACAATTCTTGACTTTCAAATTCTTCTTCTTGGTCATCTACAAACTGACGAAGGCGGTGGGTCTGCTCCTCAGGGGATTCTGTGGTAGTGGCTAGCAGAATCTTGGCCAGGTTTTGGGGCTGCTTGTCACTGGCAGCCGCCATGGCGTGGGCTTGCCTATCTTCAGGGGACTCCCGGTTATTGTACACTTTCTTAGCCACCTCCAGCAAGTCCCAAAGACTCTTCCCTCCTAATCTATCTATTTCCTGCAGTTTCTTTCTAATGTCTACAGCTGACAGGTTTATAAAACTCATGACTACAGCTGTCTTATTCTCAGGGGCTTCTGGGTCCATGAGGGTGTTAAGTGCAGTATGCCTCCATGATCCATTCTAAGAAAGCAGCTAGAGACTCATCCCTTTCTTGCTGTATGTTCCCTACCTTGGTCAAATTGGTAGGCTTTCTAGCAGCCATGTGGAGACCCCCCATTAGAGTCTGGCAGTAGACCCAGAGCCTCTCTTTACCTTCTGCCATTTTGAAGTCCCATTCAGGTCTAGTCAGGGGAAAGGATGTGTCTATTTGAGCGTGGTTGGTGCTAGGGTTCCCATCCACGCCTGGGACTAGCTTCTAGGCCTCATTGAGGATCCTCTCCCTCTCCTTGGTGGTGAATAGGACATGCAAAAGCTGCTGACAGGTAGGCTGATGAGTGAAAAGAACAGAATCTAACAAATCGATAAGCCCTCTGTCTTCTCAGAGAACTTAGGATTCTGAGCTTTCCAATTATAGAGATCACTATTGTTGAAAGGCCAGTAGTGATGGGGCTGATTCCCCTCCCCGTTCTACTCTGACAAACCACCAGTGATGGTAGAGTATGGGCCTGACACTTCAGCACCAGCCATTTTCAGGGCTCGCAAGCAGGATACCAGGCTTTCTCCGTGGCACTCTTTTTAGCTTCAAGTGTTCAGGGTTCAGATAGGGATCTTTAAAACATGATAAAGTACTTTGGCATAACTACCCTGTTTAGGGAGGCAAAATGCAAATTATTTACTCTTCCTGGTTTACTGGCCTGTATTATTTGGTTTCCTTACAACATTTCTCTTCTCTTTCTTATTACATACACAATCCTTTATTACATTTTCACTTCCAAATTAGCCTTTAAACCTTTTTTCTATGTCCTTTAAAAATGTATAATCATGTCTCAGACCTTCTACTCAATATTCCTTATTCTTTGAAACCTTAATCCTTTATGATTCCTAACAAGTAAACAGCCAGAATTTCTGAGCTTAAAGTTCTTTTCCTGGGTATTCCACCACTGCCCAAGAAGTATCCAGTAACCCCACCCAGCCAGATTGGGCAATGAGATTTCCTTTATGTGTATTAAAAGGGTTAAAAAGAAGAAAACCGGGCAGAAGAAGATCCACTGTGTTTTGTAGTAGCAAAATTCAAAACAAAACAAAACAAAACAAAACAAGGACGCCTACAGAGTGGGTTGTAGCCAGCAAAATCAACAAAAAACTATCTCTCCCTGCTTCATGATTAACTGCCAACATCCTCCCTCCTGTTCCCCAGTCCAGTTGCTTGTTTCCCTTTCCTATTGTGAGTCAGAGGAAGACAATTTCTACAGAATAGAGAAACAGAAAAGTGGGAGTTTCAGAGAAAACTACAGACGACTGCTGTAGTAGTGCTCCCTTTCGAAGCCTGAGGTCCAACCTGTGGAGAAAAATGACTCTTAGTCAGCCTGGAAAGATAAGGGTGTGTAGGGAGATTTCTTGTGAACTGGAAGCCTGGATGGCCACCTGAAAGAAAAGATCTTTAATCCAGTTACAGATGCTAAAATAAAATAGCACATTAATAATAACTTCAGCCTTAAATGGCTCACATTGGACTATAATTTCACAGGCAGGGACAGGGCCTGTAGATCTCTCTGTCTTGCAGAGCTGTAAGCCCTGTCCCTGGAAGTCTCCAACCACCAAAAGAAACAATAAAGCCATAAATAAAAATTCTTTGTTCTTTGAAATATCACGAATTTATGCCGAGGACTTTACAATTTAATATAGCAAATTCACAAATCAGAACAAAATGAAACCATTACTTATACAAAATTAGAGAAGAATTTTTATTAGCTAAATGGGCTGACTCCCTCTCTGACAGAGAGCAAAAACTCCGAAAAAGAATTCCAGCAGCAGCTAAAGACTTTTGCACTCTGTCACAGCAGGTCCATCCCAAATCAAGTGAAATAGAAAGACATAATTCTCAACCAATGTCCACAGAATAAAACAGAGAAATACAGACATAGACATACCAAATCCCCAAGAAAGTCTGCCAATTCCGGGGAAACAAAACTGATCACTGGAGGATGGTCCTGCGCCAACCAGCGGGAGCGACCCACTTTGTCCCAAACATTTGAGGGGATTCCACTTCCCTCATGAGGGGTTTCCACGTCCCTCCAGACGGAGGACCAGAGTGTCCTCTGACTCCTCCCACCCGAGGTTCACCAGTGTGTCCACTTAGACCATTTCTGGCACTGCAGACTTCAGAAGTGAGCTCGCGCACAGAACAGAAACAGACAACATGCAGACACTTAGCGGGGTCAGTCAGACTCTACAGATCGGGGTCCTTCGTGGGTATTGGGAATCCAGGACGGGCCCCCAAATGTTATGCCCAGAGTTCGGGGTCCCCAATAATCAACCACTAAGGAGCCTTTTCCGATGCAAAAGCAAAGAGTCTTTATTCAAACCTGAGTTTGGCTCCCAGCCTCCTTCTGGCGCAGCAGTGAGAGGAGAGAGCAAGCCTGGCAGGAACAATGAGTTATATGGGGTAGAATAATTGGGAGTGCTTAGGAAGGTGATGAGGGTTGCAGAGATTGGTCACTTTAATTATGGTCTTTCTGTGGTTTAGCATAATTAGGACCCTCTCTGTGTTCCTGGAGCTTCATTGGTCCATTTGGGTGGTGGTTGGGAAGCTAGGACATTGCTGGCACACCTGTGGCCACTCCCAGAAAAGGGAGGGGGTTTAGGTAGAGGGCCCAGCCCTATAGGACAAGATGGAGGGGAGTTTATTTCCTTTCATAAGAAGATCAAACTAGTAATCAAATATATCCCTAAAAATGTCTAGAACTGGATAGTTTGACTGTATATTATATTAAACACTTAAATCAGAAGTAACACAAACTCTTTTCTCCAAGAAGGAAAGTTGTAACATTTTAAAGTCCATTATATCAGACTAAAATTGTCCTGATACTATAGTCAGATAAAGACATTACAAGGAAATAAAATTACAAACCAGTAACCCTTTTCATTTGATGAAAAATTCCCCAACAAAATACTATCAAACCATATTTAACAACATTAAAAGCATGACATACTTTGAGTAAGTGGATTTTGTTCTTGGAGTGAAAAGTTACATTATCACACAAAGTCAATCAATATGGTATGCCAGATAATCAGTAAAAAGAAAAACAGCATTGAATCATTTCAATTGATGAAGAAAATTCATTTGACAAATCTAACACATTTTCATGATAAAAACACTGAAAACAAAATAAGAACAGATGCAAATTACCTGAACATAATAAAAGCCATGTGTAAATAGCCACATTAATATCATACTCAATGATAAAGATTGAAGGCATTTCCCTTAAGGTCAGAAACAAAGCAAGGATGCCTGCCTTTGCCAATTCTCTCCTACAGAGCAGTGGAAGTCCTAGCCCAAATAATTAGCAACAAAGGAAGTTATGCATCTAATTGGGGAAGATGGGAGTGAAAATAGTAACTTAAAAATTACTTTTGTTCTCAGATGTAATCATCATATATGTAGATAGCCCTAAATATTACACATGCATGCATACACAGATACACATATTATTAAAATTCTTAGAATTCATAAATATAATAAAATAGTAGGATGCAAAATCATCATGCAAAATTCAGTTGTGCTTCTACACACTAACAATGAGAAAGCTAAAAAGTAAATTAAGAAAATAATTCTATTAACAATAGCATAAAAATAAAATATATAAAATATACTTAGTTAAGGCAAATACTTGTATACTAAAAATTATAAAACACTGCTTAAAGACATTAAAAATAAATAATTGAAAAGGAACTCTGTGGTCAAGGACTAGAAGACTTAAATAATATTATGATGTTGATACTATGTAAAAGAATCTATAGATTCAACAAAATCTCTATTAAAACTCAGTTATTGTGTTTTTAGAAATGAGAAAATCTATTAATATTTTTTATTTATGATCTCAAGAGACCTTCAATAGCCAAATATAAAATCTAGAAAAAGGATAAATCTGCATGTCTTATACTTTTTAATTTTAAATTTTATTAAAAAGTTATAGTCAACAAGAAAGTGTAGTACTATCAGCAGAGGACAAGAGAGTCCCTGTCCAGACAAGAGAGTCCCTGGTCAGAGAGAGTCCTCTGAGTCCAGTTCTTATCTTGCTTGTAGGAATAAATTAAAACAAGACATATCAGGTGATAATTTATTTGTAGGAAATCAATACATTCAGCTGGCCAAAACTAGACCCTGAGCAAGCAGCTTAGCTGGCTGAGACCTAACTAAGGGCTCAGATATTTGGAGGTTTAGAGGATTTATAGCCCTAAACTGGAATGCACCTAAGCAAGGAGCTAGCCACTACCTTCATCATGTCTCAAAAAAAAAAAAAGTAAGAGTCCTACATTGTGAGGGGTAGGGAAGCTTTTTTTTTCTGCCAGGGGCCATTTGGATATTTATAACATCACTCTTTGGCCATACAAAATTATCAACTTAAAAATTAATCTGCTATATTGGATCAAACATTTAATTAACTCATCCCTTGGCAGAGTAAGACCAAATGATTTCAAAGGCCTTATGCAGCCTATGGACCGGATATTCCCCAACTTTTTTCTAGGTGCTATGTCACCAGTTAGATCACATTTTGAGGGGCTCAGAATCTTTCCTGGTCACATAAAGACCTGCTACCTCCATGGTCTATTTTCACCTTGTTATGTCTTGCACTTGTGTCTTCTGAGCCCAAGCTGCCTCTCCCAGCTCATACTTTTCTATCTGGCTACTCTAACAGTACTAGCTTAAAGACAGATATATAGAACAATGAAACATAAATACAGAAATGAATCCTCGTATATATGGCCAAATAATTTTTGACAATTGTGCCAAGTCCCTCTAATAGGAAAAATATAGTATCTTCAATGAATGATGCTGGAAAAATTGGGTACTGACATGAAATAAAAAAGTTAGACTTTTATTTTAAACAACTTATAAAAATTAATGCAAAAATAGATCACACTCTACATATAAATAGTAAAACTATAAAACTCTAAATATAGAATTACTATTACAATTCCATTTCTGGATATATACCCAAACGATCTGAAAGAAAGGACTTGATAAGTATCTATACACCCATGTTCATAACAGCATTATTCATGATCAGCAAAAGGTAAAAGCAATGTAAGTGTCAATGAATAGATGAAAGTATAAACAAAATTATGGCATGTTATACAACATGGTGAACTTTGACATTCTGCTCAGTGAAATGTACAGTCAGAAAAGTACAGATATTTCATGATTTGTAATAGATACCTAGCTAGTTTGATGAAATTCATACAGAGAGTATAGACAGGTAGTTGTCAGGGCCTGGGGAAAATGGAGAAATGGGGAATTAGTATTTAATGAGTACAAAAGTAATCAAATATGAGGTTTCAAAGTCAGGAAACAACCCACAGGTTAGCTAACCATGAAAAGTCCAACTAATGAGATAGGTTCTGGCTTAGAAGGAAAGGGGTTTATTCAGGAGTCAACAACCTGAGGATACAGCTGGCTCATGCCTTCAAAGCCATTTCAGCATCTCAGGTTTCCTGGCTGGGTTCTATAAGGGAACCTTTAGAAGAAGGAAGGAAACTGAGGAATTCCAGTTCCTCAGCTCTTCTCTAGGTGGTTTCAATGTTATCAGTGTGCTTAGTTTCACTGTTCCATCTGCAGTTTTACTGTTGATGTCCAGGGACAGGGTATGAGGGTACCCTGAATCATTCCTGCTGATTCTGATGTGAATTGGTGATACTTGCCCAATTCTGTGGTAAGGATAATTCCTTGATCAGACAGGAGCTACAACTGCTGTTGTCTACAAAATACTCTTAAGGCAACATTTAGTACCTGAATTTTCTATGAGTTTATACTACAACCTATTCTAGTATTTATGGTTTAGCAATCACTATTATGGTTTTAATAAACATAGGTTTAACATGGAAGACCTAAAACAGCAACACTACCTACAACACATTCCTTTTAAAACCTAATTAGATAATTACTACTCAAAGACTTTTTAAAATAGTAAACCAGTATAATGGAAGACATTAGTTATTGGAAGCTAGAAATCCAACACAGGAATCAAGAAGAAATTCATAGGATGGCAGTGAGACACATTTCAGCAATATTGCTATGGACAAGGAGCAAACAGAACCCTCTATATTTGTGAAAGGTCAGGAGTTATGGGATATTGTTCTTCAGAAAGAAAACATGAATGGAAAAATATCTTAAGCATTTAGAAGTCTTTTGATAAGATTCTAATATTTGACAAAGAAATCATACTAGAAATCATGAATGTAGAAAACTAAACCCCAAAACAACACACAAGTACAGTAAAGCCAAATGTAACCATAATTTACTATGGAGCTAAGTGGTAAATATTATATTGTTATGGGGCAACCCATAAGAGATGACCACCAGAGACAGAGATCAAAATTTATGAGCCTTTATTAACCTGGCCAGTGACTACTGTTGTACTACTTCACCGAGGCAAAAGCTGAACTGCAGTGCAGACCATAGATATTACAGCAAATTTATACTGGGAAACCACAAGAGGGAGTTGGGATAGTTACAATGACAACCCAAAGGTTACAAAAGCTATTTCAGCCGTTTCCAAGAAATTCAGGGCACAGGTGCAACACCTGGGCATGCTTGGCCAGAGCGTGAACCATCACCTCTCTCAAAGCTCCAATCCACTCATTGTTCCCATTGTTCAGTGATCTACTTCACCTCCCTCTGTCTTAAGGCATCTTGCTTCTAGGCAACGGAGGAACTGTGCAATGTTTGCAACCCAGAACAATATAATAGACCTGGAATATTAAAAGTGGAGTAATATTCTACCCCAAAGAGCTATGTAACTTCTAAGGATCATGGGGACAAATATGACCTATATGTATAATAAGGCAGACAGAAAAATAGATATTTCCATATTAGGAAGAAAAACGACCAATGAAACTTACAAATTAACAATAGCACTATCACTGTGTCATTTAGAAATACAAAGATAAATATGATAATAACTAGAGAGAAGACAGAGAATACTGGCCCAAATCATGCATGTAGATGGTGAGAGTTTGTGGATTTCTCCTGATCCACTTTTGTTCTTCAAAAATAGCAACTACGCTTCAGGTGAGAGGAAGAATTGTGGGAAAAGTTGGTGAATGAGGAACAGAGGACAGAGTTGAAATCATCATCTAGAAAACTGAAAGAGGATGGATCTCTGTAGCAATAATAGAATATTAGGCCCTGCCAGTATGGCTCAGTGGTTGAACGTTGGACTATGAACCAGGAGGTCAGGGTTTGATTCCCAGGCAGGGCATATTCCTGATTTTTGGGCTCAATCCACAGGAGGGGGTGTGCAGGAGTCAGCCAGCCAATGATTCTCTCTCATCATTGATGTTTCTATTGTTCTCTCCCTCTCCCTTCCTCTGAAATTAATAAAAATATCTTTAAAAATAATAAAATGTTTGTATGCTTACATGTTTTAATCCTTTTTTATGGTGTGTCTAGGTGTGTCAATTAACTACAATAAAGTAAAATTGCTTTAATCTCTTTATCATGTAAAAGTATCAAATATGTCTTTACTCTTTCTCATAATGTAAAATTATTACATATGTCAGTATTCTTCCCTGCTCCTATTATTTGGCTGAAGTTCAATATTTTATAGAAAACAGTTAATCAAAAGAAACTACACAAATGGTTGTGTAACTGCATTTCGCATTAAAACATGTAAATGAGAAATTAATGGTCCCTGAGTCCATGCAGCATACACATTCCCAAACATCGACCAGCTGAGACTCCTCCACACCATCCTTGGCTACCTTGCTTCTTAGGCTGGAGGGTACTTCCAAAAGGGATGCTGATCTCCAGACTCTCTACTTCATGTGAATTGCTTCTGCCTTTAGCCTATGGAATTCCAGATTGTTTCATATTTTAACATGCAAATATGCATAATCTATGTTTGTCCCCTTCCTTTTTTATAATTAACTAGGGATCCAGTGCACAAAATTCATGCACGGAGGGGTGTCCCTCAGCCTGGCCTGCACCTTCTCCAAACCAGGACCCCTCAAGGAATGTCAGACAGCTGTGGGATCAGGCCTAAACAGGCAGTCAGACATCTCTATCATAATTTGGGACCTCTGGCTCCTAACCACTTGCCTACTGCCTGCCTGATTGCAGCTAACTGCCTCTGCCTGCCAGCCTGATGCCCATAACAGCTCCCCTGCTGGCCTGATTGCTCCTTGAGACAAAGGACACTGGGAAGCTGCCATCTCTGGCTTTCCTGAGCCTCAGGTTGGCCCTGGGTGACTGGGTAGCCACCCTCTCCAGCTTGTCTAAGCTCACAGCTGCCAACCCCAGCTTCCCTGAGACTTGGGCTGGCCCTGGGCAGTGGCAGCCACCATCCATGACTTGCCAGAGCCTCAGGCAGCCTCTTTGGCTTTGTTCAGAAGGACGTCTGGATGCTTGTCCAGAATATGTCCAGTCTAATTAGCATACTCCCCTTTTATTATTATAGACCAGTGTCCCAATGTACAGATTCATGCACATTGAAAGGAAATTAATTAAAATAAATATTTTAATATTGCTATTTAGCCTTTCTCTACAGTAGAAGTGTCAACTAAATTCATGGTTGACAATGACAAATCAAAATACCCGCAGGCACCAGTGAAAGCTTTATATGTATCATGCATGAGTAAATCAACTTAGCCTTTTATAGATTAGAATAAACTTGCTTAATTAGACCTGCTTTCTTATTTAGCTAAACTTTTTCCAGCCCAGTGAAGCACCCCAACTTCTCTTTCAGGTAATTGTAAATACCATAGCAGTTAATATCAACATGAAGCAAATTATTATTGTAGATCATGCAGGGAGGACAAAGGGTAAAATATTTAACTGCAGCAGTGTTTGACTATATTCTGTGCAGTGAGAAAACCTGAGTCATTTTCAAGGCCCACCATTTTTTTATTTCTTTTTAGTTGGGTCAAGTAATTAAACTTTCTAAATCTCCATTTTCCAGTGAATGAAAAGAAAATAGGATTCCACCAAGTCTCCTCTCTACCTACTCCAGGACTTCTGTGAAGATCAAATGAGATGAGGCATTGGAAAACACTTCACAGAAATTTGGTTAAAGTGTGAAATGTTTGTACCTGGCTATAAAGCAATTCATGTTCCTGGGCTGAAGAAACTCCAAGGAGGCTAGTCACTAGGGAGAGTAAGTCAGGCATTGCTATATGATGTTATTACCTAAAGACCTTAAAGACCATTTCTGGGCTGGGTTGTGGGCTGCGTTTTGCATCATGGGGTCTTGGGAGCATTGGCTACGATTTGGTAGGGTGTTGCTTCAGGGTGGTTGTGGGGGCCTTAGTGTTAGAGAGTAAGCTAAGTATTGGTTTGTGAGTTTCAGGTGCATGGTGTCATTTATTTTTAAATGGCCCGTGTACATCATGGCAGCTCCTGTCTCCCTCCTGGTGATCAGTGCACATCATAGCTACCAGTAAGATGGGCACTTAGCAATATGTATGTATGTGTGTGTGTGTGTGTGTGTGTGTGTGTGTGTGTGTATATAGTGGAGGCCCAGTGCAAGAGGTAGGCCAGCTGGCTTGCCCCTGATCAGGGCCTGATCAGGGCTGGGTTGGCTGGGGGGAGGGGATGAAGGTTATTGACTGTTATTACCTGCCCCTAATTGGGGTGAGGGCAATCTGAAGTAAGTGGCCAAGGGTGGGGCCATGGGAGGTTGGCCAGCTAGTCCTGCCCCTGATTGGGGTGGAGGGGCAATCTGGGATGTGACCAGGAAGAGGGAGGGGCTACAGAAGGCTATGGACTGCTCCTGTTGGTGTTGGGAGGAATCAAGGGTGGGGCATCCAGGAGGAAGAGCAGCACGAAATTGACCAGTCATTCCCACCCTCTATTGGGGTTGGGGGGTTATCAGGGGTGAGGCAAGCCAGGGGAGGGGCCACAGGAGATTGGCCACAGGCCCTGCCCCCCCAATCACATCTAAAACTAAAATTTATACACATATGAATATGTATGTGTGTATATGCTTTAATACACATACTTTAATTACATGGATGTATATACACATACTTTAATTACATGGATGTATATGTAGGTACATATGTGTGTACATATACATGCAAATATCCTATATAATAAAAGGGTAATATGCAAATTGACCCTAACTGTGGAACAAGTGGCAATGACACATCACTATGATGCATGCTATGATCACCAGGGGGCACATGCTCAATGGAGGAGCTGCCTTCTGGTGGTTAGTGCATTCCCACAGGGGCCACTCTGCTCAGCCACAAGCAGAGCTGATGATTGCAAGTAAAGCGATAGTGGCAGCAGCCTCTCTCACCTCCTCTGCACTGCTAAGTATGTCTAACTACTGGGGGAGTGGACCTAAACTGGTAGATGGACATGCCCTGAGGGCTCTAGGGTTGCCAGAGGGTGCAGGCTGGGCTGCAGGACCCCCCCCCCACACACACACACACAAATTTTTGTGCCCTACGCCTCTAGTTTGTTTATAAAATGTTGTTGCTAAGGGCAGAAATATATCCCAAACTCAGTTATTGGGAGGAAATATTCTTTTAAAATCATGCACTACAAAACTTCTATTTAGCTATTCACAGCAGGAAACTCAAAATTATTTAAAACACATAAACTCATTAGCATAGCCTACCTCTATGAGAAAGTTGTTGCATAAAGGGAACCATTCCTTTAATTAAATATAAAAACTATAGCTGTGAAACTATAAAATTTTATCTATGCTAGAAGTGGCTATAAAGGAGATTCTAAATTAAAGTATTAATTTCCCCCTATACACAATAAAAGCCTTAAAACTTTCATAAAATTAATCTGGATTTTCTTGGCATTTCTAAGTGGATGCCTTGATTTTGACACACATTTTCTGTCTCAGACAGAATAAAGCCTTTGCTATTTGTCATAATACTTCAAGCTTACATTTTCATTTTTGGCAACTGTTTTCTGAGCAGGACTCTATCATAAAGCTACTCAGTTTCTTTATTTCTTTCTTTATTTTTTTTTCAATCTGTTGTTTTTGATCTGCCAGTTGCACCAGACAACATCATCTGCTGTGTTGCCAGGTGAATGGTTAAATCTCCTCTCTCCAGGGTAGAAAAATCTGTTCTTATCTTAAAACTAGAATGCTGATGCATGAAGTTCCATGCAAGACTGGGCTTTCTTTCCCCTGGCTACCGGCATCACTTTTGCTCCAGTCCAGAGCCTTCTTTCCATCTTTGCTCTGGCCAGGAGCTGCCTTTCTACCTTCCCATGCTGCCCAGAGTCCCAGAGAAGCTGGGGTTGTGTGGGACACCTGAGATGATGCAAGTGCCCCGCTCCCAGCTGCTCCTAGCCTGTGTAAGCAAATTAGTGTGCCATCTTTGTTGAATTAATTTGCAAACTCACTACTGACTGGCTTGTGGGCATTGCGAAGGTATAGTCAATTTTCATCTTTCTCTTTTATTAGTATAGATATTGACTTCACACATGTTCATCTAATGATTGTTAAGCCTCTACTAAAAAGACAGAAAATACTTCTCAAATGAATTAGTTTCCAGAAAGTGATCAATGTGAATGATGTTTTTTTGTTTGTTTTCCTGAACTTGTGTAAGTATTTCTAGAAGAAAAACTCCAAGAAGTGTATTTCTTGGTCCACAGGTTAAACAGATGATATAAAATGCAGGAATGTGTAAAATACTTCTTTTGCCACATTCCTGATTATACTTAATTGATCAATCTTTGCCAATCTGGTAAACTGTTATTTTATTATAATTTAAATCTTTTTCATTCTCTGTAAGTTTGAGCCTCTTTTCATATATTAAGCAAATAGCACATCATTGGGGGAGCATTGGAGAAGGCTGTGTTACTGGCAGAGGACCAATGGGGAGGGAGAGAGAGTCTTGTTAGACAGACAAAGGTCTCAAGGTCTGGCAGTTGTGTTATTTCTTGCTAGATGTTAAAATATGGGGCAGTAATTTGCACATGTGGTTGTAAACATGAGGATAGAAACTCAACAAACAAATTAAATGTACCCAATTGCAAAGAAGAAAATATATAAGGGACCAAATAATATACATAAGCCTTTGGTTATGAATCTCCTGTTTCCTTCACTTGCTTCAGTTAAGTAAAACTGCCTTTGGCAACAACACAACAAAAAGAGAGGATAATGAATTGTTATTTTTGAATCCTTAAAAACTAGCAGGTAATTAGAAGTTACCATTTGATCAGCTGTTTGTGTTCTTAGAAATTTCATTTTGCTTGAAATGTTTTCTTCTTCTTTCTCTTTTTTTGTTTCTTTTTTTGTCAAGTTTTTTGTTTGTTTGTTTGTTTTCCCCTATAGCCACAAATCAAGATATATTTGGAAAGTACCTGAAGAACCTTGCAAGCTTTTAGTGTGCCTTGTCAAAATGACTGCACTAGTGGTGCAGGGCCTTTGCTAGCATTTCTTTTTTTAATATAGTTTATTGATTTTTTACAGAGAGGAAAGAAGAGGGATAATTAGAAACATCATGAGAGAGACATCAATCAGTTGCCTCCTGCACACCCCCTACTGGAGATGTGCCCGCAACCAAGATACATTGGTTGCGGGCACATTCATGCCCTTGACCGGAATTGAACCTGGGATCTTTCAGTCCACAGGCAGATGCTCTATCCACTGAGCCAAACCGGTTTTGGCGCATTTTTTTTTTAACTTTAGATACTTCTAGAGCTTCTTTCACCTGCATACAAATTGGAAATTTATAATCATGCCTTTGTCAAGTTCTGCTTATAAGGTAACTTCCCTCTAGTGTGACATCCCTAATCAAGATCATATCTTAGCAGTGAACGCTCCTTTCCTCCCCTATATCAGAGCCATACAAAACATGTTTCACTCTAATTACTGCATCTTATTTTAAACCATTTTTTATATGTTGATGATGTTTCTATAATGTGAAATTTCACATTCTATGATGTGTTTTTCACATTTATATGTATTTAAATCTGTGGTGCCTCTATGTCATTTATTTCTGCACTAATCTATATTGTTTCCTTCTGTCTACTTAATTGCACTTTTCTTGTTGTTCTCTTTTGAATTATTTAAGTAGTAGGGTTAAATAGTTCAATAATTTTTTTTTCTTATTGTTTTGAGGTATGTCTGTAGTGTTATGAATTTCCCTCTCAGTACTACCCTTGCTGTATCCCATAGATTTGGGGTTGTTGTGTGTTCATTTTCATTTATTTTCAGGAAGTTTTGGATTTCTTTCTTGATCTTTCTTGTAACCATTCATTATTTAATAACATACTATTTAGCTCCCAGTGTTTGAATGATTTTTAATGTTTTTACTATAGTTGATTTCTTATTTCATTCCATTGTGATCTGAGAAGATGCTTGATATATTTTCTGTATTTTTAAACTTGTTTTGTATCCTAATATGTGATATATCTTTGAGAATGACATATGTGCACTTTTAAAGAATGAATATCCTGCAACTTTGAGGTGAAATGTTCTATAAATGTCAATTCAATCCATCCTGATTCCGTGTGTCATTTAGAGGCACTGATTACTTTTTAATTTTTGGTCTGGAAGATCTATCCAGTAAACTGAGATATGTAATAAAGTCCCTTACTCTGACTGTATTGCTATCAATTTCTCCCTTAAAGTCATCTAGAAGATATATAACTCCTATTTGGGTGCTTATATGTTTATAAGGATTTTATTCTTTTGTTGGATTAATCCCTTTAGTATTATTATATAGTGACCTTTATTCTCTTTTGATGTCCTTCATTTTGAAATTCATTTTGTCAGATATGAGTATTGCTACCCCTGCTTTTTTTTCTATTTCCATTTGCATGAAATAATTTTTTCATCCCTTCACTTTCATCCTTAGTGAGTTTTTTTTTTGAGGTGCATATCTTGTAGACAGCATAGAATTGATTTTGTACCCATTCAGCAACCCTATGCTTTTGAATGAAGCATTTAATCCATTTACATTTAAATTTATTATTGATAAGTACTTATTTATTGCCAATTTAATTCTATAGACCTATGCTTCTCTCTCTAGTTCTTCTCAATACAGAAGTCCCTTTAACATTTCTTGTACTACTGGTTTGGTGGTGATAAACTCCTTTGGTCTTTTTTAGTCTGGGAAGCCCTTTATTTCACCAGCTATTTTGAAAGATAGCTTTGCTGGATATATTGATCTTGGTTTCAGATCCTTGCTTTTTATTACCTTGAGTAGTTCATGCCATCCCCTTCTGCCTGAGTTTCTGAAGAGAAATTAACTATCAGCCTAATGGGAGCTCCTTAGTAGGTGACAGTTTTCTTTTCTCTTTCCGCCTTTCAGATATTCTGTCTTTAATTTTTTGTAATTTTAATTATGATGTTTCTGAGTATGTGCTTGAGTACTTCTTGCTTGGGACTCTCTATGCCTTCTGAAAGTCTATGTCTTTTTCTTGACCAGGTGAGGGAATTTTTCTGCTATGATTTCTTCAAACACATTCTCTATCCCTTTCTCACTTTCTTCTCTTTCTGGTATTACTATCATACAAATATTATTAACACATTATGGATAGATCATGAGAATTTGTGTGTGTTCTTTTATAAGGCTTGTGTCCAATCACAAGAATTCTTTAAAAAGTATTAGCTTGTAAGAACATGTAATAGCCGAAACTGGTTTGGCTCAGTGGATAGAGCGTCGGCCTGGGGACTGAAAGGCCCCGGATTCAATTCCGGTCAAGGGCATGATCCTGGTTGTGGGCACATCCCCAGTAGGGGGTGTGCAGGAGGCGGCTAATCGATGTCTCTCATCGATGTTTCTAACTCTATCCCTCTCCCTTCCTCTCTGTAAAAAATCAATAAAATATATTTTAAAAAAGAACATGTAATAAATAACTTCAAAATGCAATGGGTATTTAATTTTATACCATGTCTTTAACATTTATGCAAAACGTTTTTTATACTAATTCATTAGATATGTATCTGTCCGCTAGGAAAAGCTAGCAATAAAACTACTGGTCTGCAATGTGTTAAGTGTCATGTTTTCTCACAGCTCCCTTAAGCTGTCCTCCTGTTTTTAAATCGTTTTTCTTTTTTCTTCATTTTCTCTGATTGAGTAATTTTTTCTACCCTGTCTCCTAATTCACTGAATGGACCCTTGGCTTCCCCTAATGTTCTGTGTTTTCTTTCTAATATTTTCTTTATTAATGCTATGTTATCCTTCACAGTTAATATACCTTATCTCATGCTGTTGAACATCTTTGCCTTCATTATTCTGAACTCTATGTCTGATAAATTTTCTATCTCCATTTTGTTTAGCTTCTTCTGGAGAATTCTCTTATTCTTTTATTTGGGGATTTTTTTTTTTTTTGTCTCTCCATTTGGGCTGCCTATTTGGATTTATGTATGAGCTATGCTTTCATTTCTCTAGTGCAGCACAATGTGAGACACTGTGACTGGACATGAGTACTCTGGAGCTATCACCAAACCAGAGCTTGTGGCTCCCTTTGCTTTGGCTGGGTGCCATTGGATAGGACTAAGATGTCCATCAAAGTCTGTTTTTCCTGTCCCCAGTCCCAGAATTAGATCATGGAAAGATTCAACTCACAGTATCTAGAGATCCAGCTCTGCCTATAGTCTCATTGAAATTCAATTTTGATTAGCCTCAGGATATCAAACACAGAGTAGGGAGAGAGGTCTTCCAACAGAGTGAGGCAACTGCCTTCTACCCAGGCAAAAACTACCTGGATATAAAATATTCCCCAGAGAAAGATGTCTTCTGCATTGTGCAGGAATGGCTCAGCACAGGAAATCAGGGTAGCTTCCCTACAAGCTCCAAACTCAGAGCCCCAAATCTGGCTTCTGCTCACACAGATCTAATCCACTCTGCCCTCCCGCTGCTGGACCCAAGGTAAGTGGATACACATAAAATTTTGTGTGTTGGCCTTTTATAAAAGTGCCTGCATTTTCCATAAGTTTTGAGACCATAACCATAGGCTCTTCCCATTACCTTGTCTCCTATAATGGGAAGAGACCTAAGGGTAAGATTCCTAGGTATGGAGGTACTGGGCTCCCTGAAATGTAAGGTGGTGTTGTTTCAGGACCTGTTGCCTTAGGAACTTCTGTTGTGGCTATCTCCTCCTTTAAGAAGGGTTTGGGTCCATGCATCATTACAGTGAGCATAGCAGGCTCTATTTTTGTAACTCATATATATTTTACGGTCATTTTGTAGAGCCATGAATGTTTAGATATAGGTGATCTCTGTCTACTTGCCCTATTGAAGTATGGTAGTAAAAACTGCTGTTTGGGTTTTGTACTTATTTGTTTGATAAAATAATAGAAAGTTATTTTGATTTTCTGAACTTATGTATGCTATCCAAATACTCCATTGATGATGGTTTGACTGTCCCATTAATTGTGATCACACTGTTCATCGAAGCACATTCTTCTGGGAACCAGGACAGCTCAATTATTCTAAATTGTCTTAGTAGCTACAAATAATGAGTTTCAGTTGACTCAGTGGTCCCAGAATCTGGTCGCAGATAATGTCTTTCTGTTCAAAATTGCCCTTGTGGTTCCAGATAATGTCTTTCTGTTGATTCAGTGATTCATAGATACTTTAGATAACTAACTTGCTCATTTTCACTTCTGTAAAAGTGCTTTTTGTAAAACAGGTTCCTCATTCCAGACCCAAAGATATAATCAATACCTTTGTGATATTCTGCCCATATAAGACAGATGTGGCAAGCTGTTTGGGACTGTGAAATCTGGAGTGCTTTAGCCCCTCGTATGCCTCCAGCCTTTAATAAATTACTCTATAATTCAACTTCTTGAGGAGTCCTTTGTAAGATGGGGGTACACTACAACATTATCAATGGCAAAATTGTATTGTTCTTTTCAGGCCATGTTTTCTCTAATTTATATTGTGGCCAAGCTATATTGCAGAAAAATGTTAATCTATTTATTTTTAGAATCTAGAGGTCAAATATATCCCAGTTCTTCAAAATTAATCAAAAGGGTGAAACTTGGGTATTTCTCATCTGTATGAAAATAGAGGAGAAAAGTACTAGGGACTCTAGACCTCAAGCTGGCAAGCCTTACTGAGTGTCTCTGTACTACGTCTATCTTATATGATCTCCATGATGGTCAGTCACAGAGAGGATACATTTATTCCACTTTGGCAGGATAATTTTCTATTCTGCTGAGGAGTAGGCGTCCCTATATCCTAGCCACCATACACATTGTACTAGCATGCCTTATTTCATGGTCTGTGTGCCTCCTTTCCTGAGGCCTTCCCTACTCCTCTTATGATGTTTCCACTACAATTTTTGTACTTTCCTGAAGCAACCTTTGCAGGGTGTACTCCCTGTGTTTCCTGATTGCATGCTCTCTGGGCTTGCTAGAGCCCACAATATTATAAAAATTGGAGGATTGCTATTCTAGCTAATTGATTTAAGAATGGAATTGATCTTTCTTCCTACTAGGTTTTATAATGAGAGAAAAATATGTTAACCCAGTAGGTGTGGGCACTGCAGAGAAGATAAACTTTCCACTTAGTCTGAATTGTTTCCCCTGTACTTTCATCTCCAGGGCTGCTGCTCTCATGCATGTGAAATGCCAAAGAAATAAGGGAGGCCACATTTACTCAAAAGAAGGTTGGGGTGTCTAGACCAGGAATGACTTCAAAGGTTTCCCTATAATTGTAAATTAGGCATCTCTTACTGTCCCTGTCTGACTTTTCTAGATATCTGGTAAAGCTCTTAAGAGTGTGAGAGTCAGGGATCAGTAACCTGACCAGGGCGGAGTAATCTGAGTCTCGTGCATGCCAGGGTTTACCTAGAGAATGTGAAAGAGGGGGCTCCATTGGCAGACGCAAAGAAGCTAGACGAAGAGATGGAGCATAACACCCTCATCATCTGGTGTCTACCCTCTATTTTGGCATATGCAATAATTTCCTGTAGAGAGTGTCTGGGAAGGCACATGGACATCTCTTTCATTATTGTCAGCTGGACCCAAGGAGACAGGCAAAGCCACGTCTTGTCTTGGTTATACATCTTACCAAAAAGGCAAGAGTGTTATCAGTTTGACTTTCATTTGAGCCCAGATGTAGGGAGTGTGTTTTGATTTGTAAATCCAATCAAGCACCAGGAATTCTCCAGCTTCCTGAAGAATGCAAATAATCTCCTTTGTCTTGACCTTTTGGTGAAATTTCCTGGTATGTGGTGGTATAAAATAAACATGCTGCATAGACTATGGGCTGTCAATCACTGTCTCTCCAGCAGAAGAAGGCAGCGGTCCCACCCGATTCCCAGTTTTTCCTTCTATCTCTATGTCTTGTCTCTTTTTTTTTTCCTTTTATTTCTCAATCCCCAGCTTCTCTACTTAAAAAACCGGATCATCTCTCTTTCCGTGCTGGACTTGGAAAAAAGAGACCCCGCCATAATTTCCCAAAGTACAATTTCTACAGAGTGGAGGGTGAGAATGTAGATCAATAAGTCCAGTTGGGTGCCTGGACACATTAAATCATAGCAAGGCATGTGTGACAAAATGATGGGCTGGGAGTGTGGGCAGGAGGAAGTCATGAATACAAGTGGAACTCCTACGGGTCAGTATGCTGGTTGTGGAGGGGTTTCCAGAGGCTGGTCATCCCACTCTTTTTATATGCCTGGTTTATCTCACAGGCCATCTAAAACAATTCAACCATAAGGACCCAGATTTCTGGGTGTTCAACTCTTTATGTGCTCCCCTTGGAGGGTCCAATTTAATTACAAGTGCATTCTAGAACTCCTAGAAGGCCCATACATGCCATGAGGAGGACCCTCCAACCACTCGGCAAAGTCCCTCAGTCATCTGAGTGTGTCTGCTTCTGCAAATTGAAAGAAACTGTGCCTCTTATCTTTGTGCTAATTGATCACCTAGTGCTTTAGTCACTTTTTTTTCTTTTTCTTTACTCACAGTCATTTCTCCTCAGTTAACCACAATTACTGCCTTGCCCTCCTGAACCTGGACATAAAACAAATAAAAATATTCTCTTCTCTGATCTTGAGATCAGAAGACTTACAGCTTTAAAATTTGAAATCCCAGTCAGGGCACCAAGATGTTAGTGGTGGTCAAAGGGGTCTCTAGCTGGAAATAATTTTTGGCCAGACACAGGACTCTGTACCCCCAGTTACTATCTTGCTTATAGAAATTAATTCAAACAAGAGACAACAAATAATAGCAAATGTAGCCAAGGATTTATTTGTAGGAAAGAAATACACTCAGATAAAGCCTAAGTGGGCAACTGAGTTAGCCATGACCAAATCAAGTGCCTCAAAATTTGGGAGTTTAGAGGATTTATAACTCTTAGGCTGGGACACCCCTAGGCAAGGAGCAAGTCACCCCTCCCTCATGTCTGAAAAATGTATCTTTAAGTTATAATGTCCCTTCATCCAGGTGCTATGCCACTGGTTAGACCTCATTCTAAAGGACTCTGACTCTTTCCTGCTCACAAAGGGGCTTGCTACCTCCATTGTCTATTTTCAGTTTGTCATGTCTCATACGTACTTCTAAGCCCCAGCTGCCTCTCCCCATTCAGATCTTTTTATCTTCATACGATACCAGCACTACAATACATGCCAGAAGGAAGCTTATCTCACACATGTGTTTTCTCCATCAAGCACAGCACAACCTTCTTAAGCTCAGTTGTACCAGACAGCACTTCAGCACTAGGTTTGTAGGCCATTTGAACTGTTAAAATCACCAAGTGGGTAAGAAATTTTATATTCCCATCAGCAGCTGTAAGAATTCCAGTTGCTTTACATTATTGCCAACAGGATGTATAGTCGTCTTATTTCTTTAATTTTTACTACTCTAATGTGTGTGCAGTGAAACCTCATTATAATTTTATTTGCATCTTCTAAATATTAATGATATGCAACTTGGTTTGTGCCTATTGGCCATTTGTATATTTGTTATGAATCATCTAAAATATTTTGTTATTTTAAAAAATAGATTGTTCATTTATTATTTCTAACAGTTATTTATGTCTACTGGCTACAAATACCTACCATGACATGTGTTGTCATTGTTTTATTTCAATATATGGCTTGTAATATTGTTTTTTAAATGGCAAATTTTAAAACACACAATTCCCTAATTTTTATCAACTACAATTTATCAAGTTAAAAAAGGTAAAATTTTCAATATTTTTCAATCAATTTCAAAATTGTATTGGTCTAACACAGAAAAACTCTATTTCTTACTTATTACAGAATCAGTATGGGTTTGTTGGAGAATATTTGCTCACTGCAGTTACTCAGAGACCTCGAGTAAAGGAGCCTCACAGGGGCAAATTCAACCCTTTTCCCTTTGGCGGGATAAGGGAGGATGGCACACAATGCCTCTAAATTTCCTCTCTCAGGTAACTCAAGTTGTTTCTAAATGTGATTCATTGTTCAAAGTAAGTCACATAACCATATTAAATTCAAATGGTTCTAGGAAATGTTGGTACATGTATATTGCACAGTATGAAGGTCATAATGTTATTTCATATATAAAATGACTTATATGAGAATGCTATCCTTGATCTCCATTTACAGATTTATATGTTGTACATTAAACCTCCCAAAAATATGAACTTGACCTCTGGGCTACAACTATTTGGAGCATTCACTCCTTCACTCTGGAAAAAAGAGCTCTTACACACACACACACACACACATGCCCAATATATATTATATACATCAATAAGAAAAGATAAATAGCACAACAGAACAAATAGACAAAGGAGAATATGGTATTTAACAAAAGAAGAAATATAAAAGATCTACAAAACAAGTTTTAACCCACCCATCCCTCATGCTTTTCAGT
Source organism: Lasiurus cinereus (assembly GCA_011751065.1). NCBI lineage: Eukaryota > Metazoa > Chordata > Mammalia > Chiroptera > Vespertilionidae > Lasiurus > Lasiurus cinereus. The sequence continues at coordinate 4,500,299 of JAAGEH010000049.1, forward strand.
AATGCATATCAAAGCTATATAAGTGATATATCCATACCTGATGGAGCGACAGAAATGTAAAACAGAATTATATAAGAGTTTCGAAGGACACAGAGCCATGGAAATGGTGGTACTGTAAATTGGTGCTACCATTTTGAATAAGCACATAATCTATGCCACAGCCACTTTATTCCCAGAGCACAGAAAAAATCTTGCACATATGTACTGGAAACATACAAAGGAATGTTAATGGCAACAATGTTCATAACAGCATAATTTGAAAACTAGTCAAATATATATACACAGAATGATAGCTAAATAAACTATGGTATTTTCATACATTTGACTACAATATTACAATGAAAAAGAATGACTCTAGCAAATAATATCAACATGAATAAATTTCTAAAATACAATAGTGAGTAGAAAATGTAATCTGGAATGAGATATAGATACAGTATGATTTTATTCATACAAAATTTAAAAATAAAAACAAAGCTAATATGTAATTTGGGGATATGTAATGAAAAACATTTTTTAAATAAAGAAAATACATAAAATTCAGGATAGTGGGCACATATGAAGTGGCTATTAGAATAGAGGAATGTGGAAGCTGAAGACTTAACTACACCAGTAACAGATTATTCCCTAACTTGGGTAGTGTTTACATGAATTTTTTTTATTTTATTTTTACTAGAGGCCTGGTGCATAAAAATTTATGCACTTGGGAGAAGGGGATTCCTCAGCCTGGCTTGGGCCCTCTTGAAGTCCAGAACCCCTCAGAGGATGTCCACCTGCCACCTTAGGCTCACTCCCCAGGGGATCAGGCCTAAAGTAGCAGTCAGACATCCTTCTGGCAGCCTGGGAGCCCTTGGGGTATGTCCCCAGGGGAGCAGGCTTAAGTAGTTAGTCAGACATCCTTAGTGCTGCTGCAGAGGCAGGAGACACTGCTGCCACCGCCACTGCCACCATTGTTGCTGGCCAGCAATGAGCCAGTTTCTGGCTGAGCATCACTCACCTATGGAAGTTCACTGACCACCAGGGGGCAGCTCCTGCATTGAGCATCTTTCCCCTGTTGGTCCGTGCTTGTCATGGTGACCTGTTGTTCCTGGTTGTTCTGTCCTTAGGGTCAATTTGCATATTCCCCTTTTATTATGTAGAATTTTTATATTCAGATTATATTTAATCATTTGTGAAATATTTAATAACAATTTAAAATCTGTAAAATATACAAACTTACAGCTTAAGTATTTTAACAATAGAGACTTGATTTCTGTATATACCAGGAATGCTATCCTTTACTCAGAATTAAGTGCTAGCCTCACATACTGGACTGAATCCAAGTGGAGCCAGGAGACATGACCTCTGCAGTGGTCAGGGCCTCAGAAGCAAACTTATTCACCTACCTCAAACAAATGATGTAGCACCTGTAATTTTCCTTATTTGAAAAATTAAGCCAAACTAAGTGATTTTGAAGGATATTCCTACTACATGTCTGACATGCTTTTCTGAAAAAAAAAATGAAGGTGAGTGCTTTAAGAGTCAGAGAATAGGCATGGGCTTCCCCTTTCCCATTTGCTACAGCTTGCACAACTTGCAGTCACGCTATTACTTCACATATGAAATAACATTCATGAAGAAGGTATTATCCATCCCCTTCTTGAGCTATACATTGATTTAAACATGATTACAGACTCAGTAAGTGCCAAGCTGGGCCTTCAGCTCAGAGTATTGAGCCACTCCTCTCTAAAATTGTTTTTTTTTCCTCTTACACATAGTGTCCTTGTTCTTTATTTATGAACCTCAAAAGTAAGCACTAGTTTCAAAAGATAGAAAGACTGCTTTAAAATATGGAAGAAAAAGAGATTGTGAATTATTAGGTTATTGTGAAAGAAGGGATGCCAGAAATAATCTATTAACCAAAAGGCTATTTTATTTTTTTCTGATTAAAAAAATATCTTTATTGTTGAAAGTATTACATATGTCCTTTTATTGTCCCATTGACTACTTCTAGCCCAGCTCTATGGCCTTCTCTTTGAGATTTCAGTTTTTCCCATGCTTCTATGTCTCTGGATCTATTTTGTTTATCAGTTTATTTTGTTCATTAAATTCCACATGAGTAAGATCATGTGATATTTGTCTCTCTCTGACTGGTTTATTTTTCTTAGCATAATACTCTCCAGGTCCATCCATGCTGTTGCAAATGGTTAGAGTTCTTTCTTTTTTATGGCTGTACAAAATTCCATTGTGTAAATGTACTATGGCTTTTCTAATTCACTTATCTACTGATGGATACTTGGGATGTTTCCAAATCTTAGCTGCTGTAAATTGTTAGCTATGCACATTGGGATGTGTATATTCTTTCAGTTAGTGTCTCTGTTTTCTTAGGATACATTCCTAGAAGTGTAATCACTGGGTCAAATGGGAGTTCCATTTTTAATTTTCTGAGGAAACACCCTACTGTTTTCCACAGTGCCTACACCAGTCTGCATTCTCACCAGCAGTACATGAGGGTTCCCTTGTCTCCATATCTTGGCCAAAAATTGTCATTCATTTATTTGTTGATGGTAGCCATTATGAGAGGTGTGTACCTCATTTTCATTTTAATTTGCATCTCTCAGATGATAAGTGACTTCGAGCATTTTTTTCATGTGTCTCTTGGCCTTCTGTATGTCCCCTTTGGAGAGTTTCTATTTAAGTCTTTTGCTCTATTTTTAATTGGAAATTTTGTCTTCCTTGTGTTAAGTTATAAGAGTTCCCTATATATTTTAGAAATTAACCCCTTATCAGATGTATAATTGGCAAATATGTTCTCTCATGCTATTTTCATTTTGTTAATGGTTTCTTTTGCTGTGAAGAAGCTTTTCATTTTTAGCTAGTCCCATTTGTTTATTTTCTCTTTAGTTTCCCTTGCTATAGGAGATGTATCCATAAACATGTTGCTATGAGAAACGTCTGAGATTTTGCTTCTTTAGTTTTCTCTAAGAATTTTGTTTTCACAACTTACATTTAAGTATTTTATTCATTTTGAATTTATTCTTGTGCATGGTAATTTGGTGGTCTAGTTTCATGTTTTCTCATCCACTTGTCTAATTTTCCAAACACCATTTATTAAAGAGCCTTTGTCAAATATTAATTGAGTCTAATGCCTTGGGTGGATTTTTGTGGTATCTATTCTGTCCCATTGATCTATATGTCTGTTCTTATTTCTCTACCAGGCTATTTTGATTACAGTGGCTTTGTAGTATAACTTGATATCTGGTATTGTGATTCCTCTAACTTTGTTCTTTCTCAAGATTGAAAAGCCTATTCTTTTTGCTGAGTGTTTTGCTAGGCATTATCTAATGTTATCTTATGCAATCTACTTAAGAATTTTGTTCACCAGTTTGTGTTATCCATTATATCCCATAAATGAGTGAGATCATGTGATATTTATCTTTCTCTGATTGGCTTATTTTACTTGGCATAATGCTTTCCAGTTCCATCCATGCAAAGTAGTTATTTTTATTATTTAAGAAATTAAAAATTTGAGAGGTAGTTTCCCTTGAATTTGAGATTGACAGTTTGCATAAGAAAAAAAAATCTTCTAGCCTAATTTGGACATCACACTCACTCAGTTTTACCCAAAACCCCTGAAACTGAATTTTTTTTAAAAATCCCCAAACAAATTTATTTAAATGAATGATAATTCCTTGATACGATTAAGTATAATTATGACTATTTCAGTTTATAACTATGGGGAATTAATCTATCTTCAATAATATTCTTCAGAGACTCTGTCTGCTGTGTTTAACAAGCAACAGTGGTCTTGGGTTCAGAGAGCTAACAACGTCACTGGACACAGCACCCTTCACCCAGCCCCACCGATGCATGTATAGCATAGCAGAGTAAGTGTCCCTCACAAGGAACTCAGGACATAGCATATTCCATCCATCCCACTAAATGCATGGACAGTGTAGCAGAGCAAATACTTCTCATCTGACAGTTAAAAACAAACACTTCTCATCTGAGTGTTTGCATACAAATCACCTCAGCTGGAGACTTTCTCAGCTGTGGGGTCTTTATTGTTTTTATATGTTGGTCACACCTCACCATTCTTTGGTAAAACCTCATCTCATAATCTACCAGTTCCTCATCATTACACTGTAAATTACTTAATGTAAAAACTGAGGAGTATAACCTTACTGGTTACATAATGTTCTATAGTCCATAATACTGTTAAACTGATCCCTTGATTTATTAATTTTTAGCAGGATTATACTATTTTAAATTTTCACTCTTTCCTTGAGGTTGAGGGAAAACCATATGCCAGTATTAATCCTCTTTTGTTTCTAAACCATACTAAAGGAAAAGGATTGCTCATCTTCAGAAACATTTTTATTAAAGTTAATGCCAAGAAATCTGTGGCATTTCTGAACACTAATAGTGAAATTACAGAAAGAGAGACTCAAAAACCAATCCCATTTACCATCACACCAAAAAAATTAAGATACCTAAGAATAAACCTAAATAAAGAGGTAAAAGACCTATATGCAGAAAACTACAGGACACTGAAAAAAGAGATAGAGGAAGATGTTAACAGATGGAAGAGCATACCATGCTCATGGATTGGGAGAATCAACATCATTAAAATGTCCATACTAACCAAAGCAATCTACAGATTCAATGCACTTCCCATTAAAATACCAACAACATATTTCACAGACCTAGAAAGAATTCTTCATAGATTCATCTGGAACAAAAAAAGACCACGAATAGCTACAGCAATTCTGAGAAAGAAGAATAAAGTTGGTGGGATCTCAATACCAGATTTCAAGCTATACTACAAAGCAACTGTTCCCAACACAGCCTGGTACTGGCACAAGAACAGACATATAGACCAATGGAATATAATAGAGAACCCAGATATCCAACCAAACCACTATGTTCAACTAATATTTAACAAAGGAGGCATGAACATTCAATGGAGCCAAGATAGCCTCTTCAATAAATGGTGTTGGGAAAATTGGACAGATACATGCAAAAAATGAAACTGGAACACCAACTTACACCAAATACAAAAATGATCTCAAAATGGATACAGGACTGAATCATTAGAAGGGAAACCATAAAAATACTAGAGGAATCCACAGGCAGCACAATCTCAGATATATGCCAAAAGAACTTCTTCACGGGTACTGCTCCAAAGGCAATGGAAGCTAAAGAAAAAACAAACAAATGGGACTACATCAAAATAAAAAGCTTTTGCACAGCAAAAGAAACCATCAACAAAACAATAAGAAAGATCACTGTATGGGAGAATATATTTGCAAATGTTATCACTGATAAAGGTTTAATCTCCAAAATCTACAGCCAATTTATACAACTTAATAAAAGGAAGATAAACAATCCAATAAAAAAATGGGCAAGGGACCTAAATAGAATCTTTTCAAAAAACGACAGAAGGAAGGCCAAGAGACACATGAAAACATGTTCAAAGTCATTAATCATCCGAGAGATGCAAATCAAAAGGGCAATGCAATACCATCTTACACTTGTCAGAATGGCAATCATCAACAAATCAACAAATGACAAGTGTTGGCGAGGATGCGGAGAAAAAGGAACCCTTGTGCACTGTTGGTGGGAATGCAGACTGGTGCAGCCACTGTGGAGAACAGTATGGAGTTTCCTCAAAAAAACTAAAAGTGGATCTCCCATTTGACCCTGTAATCCCACTCTTAGGAATTTATCCTAAGAAATTACAAACACCAATCAGAAAGGATTTATGCACCCCTATGTTCATAGCAGCCCAATTTACAATAGCTACAATTTGGAAACAGCCTAGGTGCCCGTCAGCAGATGAGTGGATCAGAAAACTGTGGTACATCTACACAATGGAATTCTATGCTGCCATTAAAAAGAAGGAATTCTTACCATTTGCAGCAGACTGGTTGGAACTGGAGAACCTTATACTTAGTGAAATAAGCCAGTCAATGAAGGAGAAGCATCACATGATCACACTCATTTGTGGATAATAAAGAACATTATAAACTGATGAATAAAAGGATAGATACAGAGACAATAAAGCTTCAAACAGACTGTGAAATTACAGCAGGAAGATTAAAGTTAGGAGAGCTAGATAAGAGATCAATCAAAGGACTTGTATGCATGCATATAAGCATAACCAATGAACATAGACACTGGGGGGTTAGGGTATGCCTGG